>CABFVX010002568.1:74790-96716 GCA_902151425.1 Timema shepardi | reverse complement strand
TTTCCCAACATTCTTAATATTCCGTTTATGAGACTATTTGTTTTAAAAATATGAAAATATATGCATACTATTGTATTAAAATATTTTATATGTATATATATATTAAACCCTTACGGTAAAAACCCATTTCATGTGGACACGCCATCACTTAACTGCAACCCAAATTTTGGCTTGATATGTCTAATCGTTCAAATGTTAAGATCTGGGGGAAGGGTCTAGTTGTTCAATAAGTTATAACCGATCTCACTTATAGAAACAAGTAGCATCCTAAGGTTTCATTTTATAAATTTATTTGAGGTATCTGACGTGCATTTTCTGAACCGAGTGATGAAATCAGCACACTACTTTGTTACTATCTTAAAACTTGATACGACTCAACATCCCCATCCATTAGCTTATCAGGCTATAAGAAAAAAACAAATGTTTAACTAGAAATAAAAGTTTAACGATGTCAGGAATCGAACCTAGCTTCCCTAAATCAGTATAGAAACATGCTATCAATTGAGCTAAGCTGTCACACTATCTGTTCGTTAAATAAATCCGTAAATCATACACTTGTAGTATTCTTGGTTTAGAAAGTAATAATAGTAGGGTATAACCAATAATTATTTGAGGAGTATGAGATTTTAACACATAAGTAGTAATGCAGCCTACAAAATACATCTTTTTGTTCTTGAAATTAACTTGGAAGGAACAATAACTGTTGGCTTACTGCAAAACATAAATGTTTGGTAGATGTATGAATGTTAACTGTATTAGAAACTGTCAGTATTTTGCTAGTGCATGACTTGATGATGTGAATAATGTGTTCCAACTCTTCTTTAGCTAAGCGCCATTTAACTATTTTACTCTATACGCGGACATTCGCGGCCAGCCAGCACAAAGAGAACTAACTATTTATTAATATGTTTGAGTACCAAGAAAACTTCACTGTTTCTTAGGTAACCTTCATATATTCAATCTTAAATCAATAGGAAAAGGAAAGAGTGTTTAAAGCAATTTTTGAGGGTAGGTTTTTTTTAGCACCGCGTCTTACTACCCATTTTGGTAATACGCCTAAGTACTAATAAATCTAATGGGTTAGGAATTGGAAAGATTGAAGTTAAAGGAAGGGAACCCGCATTTTCGTGGAGGGATAGTGTAGAACCACTTAGACAAAACTACCCGAGCTCACCCGAGCGATATTAGAAACTCGATCTCCACATTCTTATTAGTCTAGCTAAGCAGTAAAATAGCACGTTAGATAACTACGCCACCGGGGAGGGTCTGAAAGTTGTTGATAATCTCAGTTTGGTAAAAACATTGTTGATTGAACTTAAAAAATAAAGCCCCGAGTTAATAATAGATTATAGACCAATGTAATCTTTGCTCGAACACTCATAAAATAAAATATTTAATATCATATATTAAACAAAATTACAAAGTAATATTAATATTCTAGTAAATACGGTAAATGATGTATATTTTACTGCTTTGATGTTCATGCGAACAAAAAAATTCTTATATGGTCCATTTTCAGTGATGGATGAAACAGGGTTCTAGTCCTGGCTGGGAATATTGAGACACGTTTTCCTAAACTGTTTCCCAACTTCCCTCCAAGCAAATGTGGTTACAACACATTAAATTTGTATCTTTTTAATCACTATCCCCCCGTAATTAGTAGTAAATATGGTTGAAATAGTTAAGGTTATGTTACTTATAAATATTCTCCTATAGTTCACTCTAGATTTCACGGAAGAACGGAATTTCATCTTCCGGCTGATCCACAAAATCCATTATAGCTAGGCCTGTCAGTATTTCCAGGAACTCACAACAAAACACCTGATTAAACTAATGTTAAAACCTGCCTGTATATAAAAACTACGTAAGCCTAGTTGAAAAAAAAATACACTGCAATCGCTTATGAAGTTATACATTTCCTAGATAAAATATACACATCATACATCCGAAACTTTAACAGGGATTCGGTGACCTGGTGGTCTAGGGGTAAGGTGTCGGACTTCTGTGCTGAGGGTCCGGGGTTTAATCCCAGGTCCCAGCACAAATATTTCTGATTACGAAACCCTTCTTTCACCTCTGACAAGACATCTTGTGTATGTGGGGAATACCAGGCCTCCACCATGGTTCGGATTCCACGTTAAACTGTACGTCCTCCATTTCATCTCACAATCATCCTACCATTACACATCATCGTAAGTGCGTATAACGCGAACGGGTAGTAAGTCGCGGTTCCAATAATAACAGGGATTCGAACCCCAAAACCTAGGTCTATCATACTAAAATTTTCCTGGATGATATTCTAGAAGATAGAATTAATTACGGAATCAGTTGTTGACAAATATCCGGCTGGTCCTTCACCGGGACTCACAACACAAAACATGATTAAAGCATGCTAAAACTTGCTTGAATAAATATTCTAAAAAAAAACTACATTTAAATCGGTTAAGTGGTTCCATAGATATATACAAATATCCGGCTGGCACTTCACCGGGACTGCCACCGAAATACCTGATTATACACAAATAATGCTAAAGCCTGCCTGGATATTGATCCAGTACAAAAGTAACAACCACACCGCAATTGGTTGAATGATTCCGGAGATAAATAAATCAGGCCGCATCTTTAAAAAAAAACCTGACTTAATGTATGCGAAATCCTCTCCTAGGAGACATCATGTTGAATAGAAATAAATGCACCGCAATATTTTGTGTGATTCCAGGTATCCTTAGCTATAGACAGATATTCTTAAATATAGTACAGAACTATAATATATTTTTACCTAAATATATATATATTCCAAACCTTAAAAAAAAAAGCAGAGATATTATGTTAAGTGGTTTTAAGCCCGTAAAACAAAACAATATTTACCCTTGCTTTTCAATTATCATTTAAACCTCCTCACTCTGATATTGTATTATTACTTGCCTACGACATGGCCAGTTTTATTATTTGGATTTCCAGAATTGATTTAGTAAAAAACAGATTTGACTAAAATAATCACAGTTAACATTATACTTTAAATGTATTATAAAATGATAATAATCAACGCAAATCTTAATAAACCACACCTTTACTTAATCAAAGTATTAATTATTAAAGCGTTTTACATATAGTTATATTATAGCCGCTATGGTAACATTAAATAAAGTATGGAATTGAACTATGCTCCCACAAAGTTATACACAGTCATAATAACTTTGAAGAAACAAATAAATTCACTTTTATAACTAAAATATGTCCAATGGATGAGATTTTAACAATATTTATTTTTTTTCCACCTGGAAATAATATAAAATATTTTAAATTAGGATTGGGACCCTTAAATTACAGAAGTTTTTTTTAAACTCAGCTTCTTACAAATAAAGTAAAAATCTTTTAGAGTTAATATGTTATTTACGTTACATGTGTGGAATATAATAATTAATCATTAATAAATTTATAATTGGCTATAAACAGTAATGAAGATTCTGGAAAAGGGGAGACTTGCTTTATGTTACCATGTAAAACCATTCAATGTGGGTAACAGTGCCCAAATAACGTTTGACGTGGTTAAACTTTTAATAGCTAAAAAAATTACCAGCCCATATGTTAATGAGAGCAAACATAATTAATTAACTTAGTATGTAAATATTAGTTATTGATTGTATCATTATCAGAAAAATAAAGTAAAATTAATTTATTAAATCAAACCATTCTTGCATCGCTAAAATATATAACCCCTCCCCTATTACTCCTTCCCAACAGTCAAGAAATAATTTAACGACTTGAGGCCTTCTCTAATTTAGGTGTTGGGCGTAGCTAGGCAAACTATCCTACAGTTATGTGTGGAGGAATATCATACCTCGTGGGCTCAGTGAATCAGAAGTTGCTACCTTTCAATTTCGACGGAGTGTACATCTGATATTTATTTGTACTGTTATATATCGTATGTAACTGTTTCACTAGACAACGTGACTATTAGTGTGTGTTGCTTCAAAAAGAAAAATCATGGAAAAATGAAATGGTTTATATGTAAACCCTGATTTGTATAATAAGTTCAATTTCAACCAAAACTATTATTACAGCGTGTCTAGGCTTCATCACTCGTATCCAAGTAGAGGAAAGATTAGCCAATATGCATGTACCATTGTCCAGGGGACGCACGAATGTTATAATCGCACATCCTTTCCGTGGAGGCTCATTCCACGTCCCGGTGAGTTTAGGTGATGGTGATAGTGAGTATTAGGGCGTGGAACCGGTGAAAACCCTTAAACATAACTTAAGACTAATTAACAAACTCTGCTGACTGTTGAGGTAATTCCAATTTCGGGATAAACACTCACGGTACCAGCCGGTAATTGAACCCGGGATACCCAGGCTCATAGCCAGGTGCACTGACCACTACACCACGGGGCTAGTTCACTTTCAATACATAACATTTATTGAGTACTGACATTTGGTATTCTTAATATAATTATGTTATATTTGATTTATTAACTATAAAGTTAATCCAAAAGAAGGACGTAAGTCACTTAACGGATTCTTCATTTAGCCACACACTTAATGTACAGTAAATTTGGGAAAAACTCTAAAAATTAACTACCTAAATATACATTAATGTATTTTTAAGACCCATGAACGAGAGACCGCTTTTTTCCCTGTGGTTTGTCCAAGGACCAAATTTCATGAATTATTGGCTCATTTATGAGAACCTTTTGACTAAACGAAGACAAATTTATATTATTTATATATTTATTATACATTAATGTTAGGGCTATCAAATAGAATCATAAAAGAAATTAGTGGATGAAATTAACAAATGCGTATACTCGTTCAGTTCGCTAAAAAATGACTTTACACGCTATAGCACAACAATAAGTCAGTACACGTAAAAAACTAAACCAATATTTTCGAATCAAAAGGACGTTGCGCTGAGCGCTCTTAGTGGTCTCCAATGGCATTAATAATATGATAGTGCGGCAGCCATAGAAAGAGAGATCAATAAGAGTGACAATTTTCTAACATGCTTTAAACATAATGAAGAGTTTATTTTCATTGATTAAAATACAATCGGTTTGAGAATGTACTATTTATAAATTATGAGGATTGACTGAATACTCGAAAAGGTCCCACCGAGCATATCAAAAAGCCAAATGTTCCCCATACCTGGGTTATATTTTCAGTAACTTGATAAAAGGACATTTTAGAACATTATTTTGCTGAGGTCAATATTCACGATATTAATATTATTATTTCATTGGTAATTAGAATACTAGCTATCAAAATGGCCAGCTGCAGATCACACTACTTGACGTATGAATATATGGAGTTACTTAAGTAAATTTGCTAATGTCAGATACTTTTATTTCTCCCATGTTTAAATTATATCTAGGCTGGATCACGCCCAGTACTGACACAAGCGTGCACGACATACACACATGCTATTAAAGTTTCATCTGATGAACATTACAATATGCGATTTCACACCCTCCCTCCACGTGAGTTCTGTTTAAGTTGCTTACTAATTCATATTTACATTCATGTTAAGATCGCTAATGGTTAGTCTACAATCAGCCGCACTCGCCTATTACTAGAACACTCGCAATACGTGTTGTGTTTGTTTGCTGCATAAACAATTCGTCTCAACATTGAAGTGTTGGAAGACGTATTTTCAATCAATTTCATTAATTTCATCAAAGTCAAATTTAGGTTAACAAATAAGCATAAAATAACATTAATACAGGGCGGGGCCAAAACAATCAGACTATTAGTAGCTTGAAATTCAACACTTTAACTGGGAAGTAAATATTAGCTAGCTAAATAAAAGCAAACTATTCCCTACAATTTTTCACTTATTGAAGATTATGTCACTCAGGTGAGCTCCGTCTAACGTCAGGCAAACCTCAGGACGTTGTCAATCACTTTCTTCAGCATAGATCATCTAATTGTTTCCGCACCACCCTGTATATGTGAGGTTCAATAATTATTACTATCACTAAAAAAAGGCCAAATATGTTCTTATGTATTTCCATAAATTGTTATCGTACGCCAATTAAATAATTGTTTTATTATAAGAGAGAGGTTATCCTGTATTGATGTCTGAAAGATGAACACAAACTAACACTACTAGTATACAGAGATGTAAGAGGCGCATCTCCCTCCAACAATCCGGCCTGTTACTGCACTTGCATGTGCTATTAGCATCTCGTCTCAATACCCGTTCGGTTTGAATTAATTTTATACTCTAATGTGATGGTGATGAGGAAAGTTGAATAATGATAAAGTGTGTCGCATTTGCGCGTATAAAAAGTTAAAAACCATTTAGGAGAAAAACTACACTCACTATATCTACCAGGGATTAGAGCCCTCATCTCCCCATCATCATAAGTTTAGTATATTGTGAAAGTGACACTCTATACCGTTCAACCACCGAGGTTGATGCGTGTGCTAATGTAAACCGACAATATTATGAGTCATTATGTACAGTATATCACTGACACTTGCATGTACGACTTATAAATCCACCAAGTACGACACGAGTGTCTAGGAGCGTCCTGTCCCACGTCAAGGTCAGACAGATGTTCGTCTGACCTTGTGTACTTGCAACTTAATGAACGTGTTTTGTATTATTCTCAATAGCGGCCACTGGTTGACAATGTCTGCTGTTTTACATGAGGAGTGTCTCCTGACTACGTGTAGGCTACTTGGCTGGTTACCTGAGCAGATTTACCAACACACAGTTTTAAAACAAAATAAAACCACGCTACGGGTTTTACAAACCACCCCAGGCTTTTCATCTGTTTACACTATGGGGTAAACGAGGGCGTAGAAATATAATTCTTCCAAAGGGACTCAATAAAAAATTGTACTTTACTTTTAGGAAATATTTTTTTATGGACACCCCCTAGGGGGAGGGGAAAGTCTATTAAACCATAGATAAATGTATACTACCTTTCTCTATGATTAAACGCCAGGAGGGGTTCGGACTTCCTAGAACTCTTATACCTTCTGGGATAGGGATGGGAAAGGTAGAATTAATGTAGGTTTATATGGATTGGTGGTAAAGGAGAACAATAAATAATTTAGGAAAGTCCCGCCAGTTCACTCAGCTGGGATTCTATCGCCTATATTCCCATCATCTGCAAAGCAAACAAGACTATACTGATAGTAACCATATCAATGAGACAGAATAGAATAAAACACACTAATGATTCGTGTTCTGTAACAAAGCCGCTAAAGCAGACTTGGGTCACTGTTGGTCGAAATGTGCCTAACCTCCCCCCTTGCCAAAGGTATATGTATCTTTCCCTCTCCATACCAAGCTACAGTTCCCAGAATTGAATTACGTATACAAAAATCCCCCTCCTACAGCCAAAACACACTATCCCTTCCCTAATGTATAATATCTTTATCTTTATCGTTCTATTCTCCTTCACATCTTCAGGCTGCATGACGCCAAGCCTCATGCTCTACTCATCCAGTTTACACTGTGTTCTTCCTTAATCCATCCAGTTCATACCCTTCATCGCCATTCTCCACCGAGACTGTGACTTTCTTTCCAGTACTGAAAAAAGAGAATGAACATGTGTTTTTACATATATACAATATTATAGCTTTATAAGCAAAGAGTCGCTTTAGTAAGTAAATAATTGAGCACTTTATGAGCAAAGGAAAGGGGAAAATAAGCTATGTAAACACCTTTTAACAATTGTATTAAAACAATTAACCTATACATATATGTATTTACAATTTAAGAAATTTGTATAGATCTTCCCTCAGAGAGCGCAGTCCTTTCTGTGACTAACTAAAACTACATTTGAAAGATACTTAAAAGTCTTAACCCGGCCAAACATATTGAGTTCAAAAATAATTTTTCCTCTTCCTTAAGCCACCACACATCATAGATTTCTCCGTTCGTCAATTCGCTTACAATTTTAAACCAGGTATGTTATTCTTGTTTGACTCTGTTAAATTCAAAACAGAGTTCTTAATCGTTTGTTCAGGAGTAACTGACTTAGGTGAATCTGGATGACGTCAGCTGTGTCTCCTTCCTTCAGTCGGTAGACCACACATTTGGTTTTGCTATCTTCTAACTCTGACTTTGTTCATATTTGTTTGGGTTTTATTATTAAAGCCAATGCACACATCGAATCGCAGATCTTCATGTAACAGTTTTGGTCTTCCTCTATGAACTAATGCAGGAATCCCTTCCCAATCATGATTTATCTTAACTGATAAAACAAATAGCTCATCCTGAGGAACATCTCGAATGAAGCGAAACACTCCATCCACAGCTCACTGTATACAATCTGGCTATCCACCCATTCCAAGAGGAGAGGGAAGCTATCTCCTTACTCCTAGAAAATGTCAGTATCATCAATCCAGAAGTTGTTCAAAAAGTCAAACCCTAGCCATTTAACGCCATCTCCAACCACTACGATGATCTTCTCTAAGAGGTACACGCTAGGATGAGACGTTTTCCTATAATCTTGATCGTAAAATCTTCCCTTGATGTGTTAAACCATCATATCTCTTAGCAGGAACGTTTTGGAATCAATAAAATGATCTTGTTTCTTGAACATACTTCTAACAACCTGTTTGTGATGTAGCTCTATGCAAAAATGTTCTTATGTCTACTGATATGAACGATATTGCCAAATTTAATATTGTATGGTGTAGGATTCACAGCTTTAGAACGTCGATAAACAGTATGTAAAATAATACACATCATCTTGAAAGTCGCTAGGTCTTATTTTGATAGTCAAGTGTACTGTTTTGTTGTACTCGTAGTGTAAATAATCGGTCATATTGATCCATCGATACTATATCTCAAACTTATTATGAGCTTACCATAAAATTTAGGTTAAAATATACTTAGCTGCTCGGGTCCATTAAGTGAATTTTAATGTCCGTAAGGTTCGTTCTTAGCTTGATGTTCGTTCCTCTCTTTAAACACAAAAATGTAAATATCCAGATCCTTCTCGGTGTAACTGGAGGATTTTCTTTTGAAGAGTAATTCTAAAAGTCCTTGGGTATATTCTTCAGATATAGTATTGTATTATTGACTAGTAATTTTTGCTCACTTTAAAAGAACAAAATAGGTGTATCGTTAAACATGTGTGTGGCCCCATCCTTACCAGTACTATAAGTTTTATTAGCATGATCTTAAGGTGTATGCCGATAAGACACCAATATACGTTTGTTAAGCGTTCTTTCAAGTTTTACTTCCCCCTCTTCGGTTTCCGATCATCATGATGTCGTCTTCACCATTTCATATAGTGGTTTTGTGATAGCTTATAGGTTTTCCTGGCAAAGAAATCGAACACATGCATTGCATCGTGTAACTGCTTATACTTTCGTTTAGTGATCCTATTTTCTTTGATGATATCCTCGATCCTAGGTTACCTTAAATGACATGATTCATATGATGAACGAACCCTATATTATATCTAGATCCCTTTGAAACATTGATCGATAGTGGGTCCTATGTAAAGTCTTCCAACATAAAATATATTCTTTCGTTTACCTTCACCTCAAAAGGTAGTGTTTTTATTGGTTTTTGTCTTAATAAACAAACTAAGCATTTAAAACTTATAGGTATGGTGGAGATCATATCCACGTTCCCTATAATATATCAGTATTCTACCATTAAAGCAAGTTTGAAATATCTGGTATTAAATATGATAGGGTTTGCATCCAAGATGATAAATATAAAAACATGGTTAAATATCGAATCTTCTTAGTATTTTGGCATCGGATCCTAAGGTGATGAGGGGATTCCTATATTGATTACAAATAAGGTATTAGCATCGTTTAATTGTTATTCTTTTCTCATTGAACAGAAGGAATACATTTTGCCATCAGGTTATTCAATTTGAAGTATACGGACTGTTGCATGGTGAAATACTCTTTCAGCTTGAACAGTTTACGATCTTAAAACTAAAATTTTGTTTTCAATTTACTGAGCTGATCATCATTATATCGATATGATTTCTGTACCCCCTCCATCCCTTGATTGATTCTATTTTTAAAATATATATTATTTGATCGATCTTTCTGTACTCTATTGACTAGGGAATATAGCCACACGTTGATCATATCCTTGGTAACGATAAAAAGCTAAAATTTGCTCTTTACTATGTATTTAATCCATCCTAATAACATAAAAACCATGTTAGTGGCTTCCTTTAACCAATGTTGTTTAGTTTCTTCAATCCCATTTTGTAAAATTCGTGAATTTCTAGCGTTTTACACCCTTATATTCCTATAGTATCTGATCTATACGTGTAGAAACTAATACCTAATTTCGATATGGACTACAGTTATTATGTATATTCATAAGCTAATAATCGTTCAAGATGTATCGCCATTTCTCCTATTTGAGAGAAGTGACGAATACAGTAACAAAGGTATACAAAGAAGAATGGGATGGAATAAACACAAGCGAGATATACAAGTTGAACAAAACAATAAATTTTAAATTCAAACAAGATGAAAATATTACAAATGGTTTAATGAGATCATATAAAATACATTCCATTGTTTATTGATGGGAATTATAACCGTTACTCTAGACAATGTTGTCCTAATTGGGAGCGTTAAGTGTGAAGCACCTTGGTTTGACCTGCACCCATGACAAGTATGGGTGTGTCTAGGCTAAAAAAATGCGTGTAGCTCGTTAAAGTAGAACAAACACACATTCTAAAACGAAGGTATGTCTGCCCCAACACAACGGCAAATTAAATTGGAAGCAATTATTGATTTAAGTTTACGCTACATACCATAACACCACTCGAGCTTTGCGGCTATTAGACTTTAACCTAATAAGCATCTAAAAGAATAATAGTTAACAATACCTATTTCTAGAAAGTCTTGGTTTAAAGAGTTACAGCGTTGGTAGTTAAATGTGCTAGCTATCATGAGTTAACTCCATATTGAGATATAAAGGTTAAATTTCCAGTACAGGAATTATAAGTTTACAAATAGTTAAAAGTGAGCTACCAGGAATCTAGACTGTACAGATACTATGGCCGGTCTATTCCCCATTAGTACCGCCAGATAATTCAATAGTATATTTAACTTTCAGTACAAGTCTGGACACAGATTATAACAACATATAGCAGTTATACAATAACTAATTCAAGCGGTGGCTGAAATGGGCTGGAAAAAATAAACAATACCTCGCGGGTCATTACTTTGGACTAGTAGCATACCCACGAGTTGATCACCGTACAGAGGTACAGCAATAGAAAAATTAGATACTGGTATCAGTCAAGGACTCAACTAGGTCATGGAACAAAGCTATAGATTACCTGATTTCCGCCATTTTTCGCTCAAAAAGGTTAGCCTAGCCGGAACATAGCCATACATTATAGGGCGTCTGATTATTGCCCAGATATTTAACACTATATTTATGGACGTGGAAAAACAGATCAAAAACTCAGACATTCAAAACTACGTCTTATAGACATAGAAAAATAGAGCATAAGCCCTGACATTCAAATATATATCTTATGGACATAGAAAATAGAGCATAAGCCCTAACATTCAAAACTATGTCTTATGTAAATTGAAAAACAGAGAAAAAACTCTGACATTCAAAAATATGTCTTATGGAAATAGTAAAACATATCACAAAGATCCTGTCATAAATTACCAATTATAAATTTTCATAGTAACAGATTTTACTTCCTCTGCGATGAGGAGGGGAGACTGACGCCTCAAACATCGTGATCACCACTGGTCCTTGGTTATTTTATAGGATGTTCTTCCGACAAATCGTTACAATAGAATACAAAATATGAAGCGAGGAGTGGCGGTTTTATACAAGATGCACTGACGTATTGGGAAAGGGAAATCCACAACGCCAACGTCAACTAGCGCATGGAAACGGTCACTGATGACTACATTGGGGAGCGGACCGTCATTACAGTTAAGTCTGGCAAGCTTGCAAGCTGTCCATGTTTATAACAATCTGCTGGGATTAAAATTTCCTCAAGTTTGGGGGTTTCCAGAAATTCTATTTCACCGTGAGCTTATATCTTCCAAACATTATTAGGATTTATTAACTCTTGGATTTATAGTGATAATCCTGTATAAGGTATTTTGAATTTAATCGCTAGTGGGCAATTAGCGCATTACAAAGATTAAGGTGCCGAAACCTTTATTAATTATTATTTTCTTTGCTTAAGACCAAAAAATCGTTCCTATTTTTCTAGCATAGCAAATACAGCTCCTTAAACTTTTGAAACGTCATTTTGGTGTTCACATCAACGTCATAAGCATGTTTCAAGGTAGTCTAATCCATTCCAAAAAGGATTAGAAGGTTCTCTCATCATAATATGTTTATTTAAACTAGAATATGTTTGACAGGAATAAGAACAGACTATATCCTTATGCCAAACCATTATAAAATAGGCCTGTGTATTATGCTGTTTGTCACATGAGAGTTCGTCAAAAATTAATAGAAAGTCAAGGAAAGACTTGGACGGTGGAACAATATATTCTTTATCTGAGTAGGGGAAGTATCCCATAACTTTTACGAGCGAAAAAACTTGGGATGATCGTTTATCATTGATACAATGACTAAGAGTAAACGTTCACGTTCATAAATCTCATTCCTTTGGGTTCCCTGAGCAGACTAGATATGCAATTTATTTTACCACAATTCAAAGGTTCATATCCGTAAATTATAAAACAGATAGTATTGGGTATTGAAGTACCATGCCTATTGGGTAGTGCTTTACTGTTTTAATGATTGTTTTTATGGACAAATAACGAGATTTGCTGTTTTACGAACCACATACCAACTAAAAAGACTATATAATTCGCATGAGTATATAAACAAGAATCACTACGTGTCATTCAGTGAATAAAAGGTGGTGGTCTCTAGAATAGGATTATCAATAATCTACCTTTAGAATCTCATACACCAGGCTACCACTATTGTATTCAGGTACCAATTTTGAAGAAACGTTTGAAATGAGATGATCCTAATGATAACGAGTAGGGTCGACGCTGTAAAGAGCATAATATAGCTTTTTATATGTTGAAAGATATGTCAGGACATCATACTGCATATTGTGATAACACCAAGAAAACTTGGAAAAGAGTATTCACATTCGATTAAAAGTTGAATGAGAAAGCCGCTGCTTAGGATTTAGCGAATACGAAGAAAGCAAACAGCAATAAGCTAGATAGGATCTGGCCTCACTAAAGGATGCCATTGATAGCGCAAGATGATCAGGGTGGACTCTTACCTGTACTCCCTTTGATTATTATGGCACTAAGAGCTGTTGCTGGAGGTGCAGAAGAAATAGATCTTCAATAGTTACATAGCTAATCAAAACAATTGAGTAAGGATCAATAGATAATAGTATACCCGAGTCTATCGTTTTATGTAAGTGGATGTATTTAAGTCCTTACATAAAAAAAACCGACTATCTACGTGCCCTTACCGAAAGAGATTTACTCAAGTATGATGAATTGGAGATTCTTTTCTTTACATATGTATTCGCAGGATACGCTTTGTAGCGTGTCAATCAGATTGATTGAACACCTACAAGAAAAAAAGTTCACTATTTATCACTATTTATGTAATTGGGTGCCACGTTGGAATTATATCAAGATATTGAAGATAAAATACCTCAAAATTTATGCTCGCTCGTATACTGAAACTACGTATTGCCCCACGTTCAAACACGTGGTTAGTCAAAAAAATAATTGTATTTTGATAATTGCTGTTCTAAATATCAAAAAAGAGGACTAATATTATTATAGTTATGAATAAGATATGTGAATGCATACCCTTGTTATAAGATGGGGTCAGATAAAAAACTTACAGCCGACCATGCGGCCCTCAAGAAAATTGAAAATATACATCTATATTATTTCTTTGCGTAAAAATAACAGTGAAAATCAAATAACTAAATTAATACTGATGCATTTTGATATAGGATATGTGTGTATAAACTCACCACGGGCAGATGTCTGCAGATATCAGTAACTCACTTCTAAAATCACAGGATTATCTATAATGGCGGCTCCACGTGGCGCAACACTCGCCTGTTCAGTAGGGGAGAAAGACTGACAATGGAGATCGACGCCTCGACCTCTTGCGCAACTACGCCTCTGGTGGCCGACAGAAGAAGCTCGTCAGTTTCTATCTCTTCTCTTTCCCTTTCCTCGTTTATCCTTCCTTATTTTTACCTCCGCTTCTCAATTCGTTCTCCTTTTTCTCTCTTCCATGTTCATGTCTGATTGTGAGTATATATGGGACGCGCCGCGGGTTCAACTTTAGAGAGCGGTTCTACACAACTAAGGATCATCAACGAACCGCTGCCGGTGAATAACCAAGACGGGTCATGGAGTCTGGGTCGTCAGAATCGCCTCCATAGCGGCGTTGAAGGAAGATGAATCGTCCTATTCAACGCGCAGGTTACGAGGACGCCGCAGCTAGGGTATTGGTATCCGGCGGTCGTCATTAGTCCCTAGTGTTTAGTTACTAAGTTAGAAGAAACTTTATTTTGGTTTTAACATAATGCAAATAGTTATTCAGATGTCCTTTTTTTTAAATGTTATAGAAAATGTTTTTTTTTAAATTCTAGTATCATGTTCAGAACTAGTTAACTTCAATATGGAAGAAGTACCTAGGTTATATTATGCTTTTTTAGTCTGATGGTCAAGTCAGATTTTAATGACTCATAAAGTCAATTGCTGAGTGCATTATTGTATTTTTGGACACTGTCCTAACGTTAAAGCCTCCGGCTTAGAAAAATGTGAATTTTTAGTGTTGCTGATTTACACTAACTCACAAGTTCCGATAAATCTTGAAGGGAAAAGTATTCATGACACCCTAAACGTCATGTGCATCAGTTCTTTGTTATTGATGGTTATCGCCAGGAAGTCTGTTTCTTTCTTTTGCCTTACGCAGTGCAGTTGTAAATGATAGAGATTTGATGATGCGGTCATTGTTCATGGAAAGTATTAGTTTGGGTGAGCAACCCGTGGAAATTGGCCTATTGTCATAGTGGGGTCCGCGCAAATAATACTATTTTGTTTTGGCCTGTAAATAGGTTCTTAAATTTTGTATTAGTTCTAAAGGATGTTAATGTACTATTGAATGCTCTGGTAGTACCGTAAGGGAACATGTCCGGCCATAGTACTTTAATGACGCCTGGCCCTTAGCCATCAATCACCAGGATTCACCAGCCAACTATCCAACAAATTTAGCGGATCTCTGGTAATATTCAACCTTGCCAAGTGAGACTGTATAAACGTTATATTATAAATTTGTTCTATATTTTGCTTTAACTAATTCTCAAATTACTCTCCTTTTAGAAATTCTACAGCCTCTTGCCTGGCCACTGTGTGGCCCAGGTTGCCACAAGTAATAAAGTAATCCCACAAGTTGTTTTTCCTTGTGAAGAAATTTAATATTCTATAATTTTCTACCTTATTGTAAAACTTGTACATTTTTATGCTTTTATTGTTTACTAAATAATACTACATTGTCAAATTGATATGTTCAGTTTTCTAATTTAGTATAAATGGACCGTGTGTAAACACCAAGGTTTCAGCTTTACTTACTGGTGGATAGTGGCTGAACAAAATTGGTAGAATCAATCTCGATAGAGATAACAGTAAAGGTACTCAGTGGCCGGGGGGGCGGGTGTATAAAACACGGGGGTCAAGTGGCATACATTAATAGTTTTAGGGATTTAAGACCACAGTTTGAGCTTGTAAGATATCTAGGTGGAATACCCAACCTATATGATCATACTTGGTATCAATACAATGGTACATTTTCCTGTGGTCATCCATATCTGACATTCTTTAAATACCCGTTCATATGATAGAACCTAGTAAACTTGTCTATTACGCTTACATTGACGGTCAATAGTTCAAATGAGTTGGATAGTTATTTTCCGCATATACTACTAATTAGTGAGGAGAGTATTGGTATTCAAGACGGATGATTTATCAGACTGATCAATCTAGTGACGTTTAATTCCATAACAAATATGCATGATAAAATCTATGAAGAAAGGAAAGAATATACCGTTTCTGCGGGAACTTACAATTTGGAAGCTTTAGATCAATATTTAAGATAAGTTGTTAAAGAAAATTTGAAACTTTCCATCATAGGTGTTTGATGACCCTCAAACGCTACATCACCTGCGATCGAGATACAGATTTAACTTGACCGGGCACATTCGTATCCCTGCTAAGTTTGGAGGCATTCTTCTTCGTGGAGAGGAAAGGCACCTCTAGACCAAAACAAATAATATCCTGTACGTGAACGTGATACGTGTGGAGTGCTGTCTTTCTATTGGAGCTTACATAAAAAGATAACCAAGTCATACCATACATATTTCAGCATGACCGTTCCTCAAGGATATAAGATAGTGGACAATTCAAATGATAGATCTTACCGTCTGATAGCGAAACGAGCCATAGATTATATCTCAGTACTAGTTGACGAATGAGGAGAAACAATCAATTTTAGGAATAAGAATATTTCGTTACGATTACATCTTAAGCGATGGGACTAGTACTAGATAAAACTTCAAAACTTTAAGAGAAGATTTCTGAAAACGCAAACACCTACCATAAATTTATATTTACTCTGTGAAATTAATGGATGTTGATAGATTAACATCAAACAACCGGCTGCATTCGATACATATTTTAGTAATTTTCACTGTCATTCATAGGCTGTTTATATTTTTGGAACTTTAATTAAAGAGAATGAACTTAGGATATCTATCAATAAACAAGGAGTGTGCATTTTAGTACATCCTTTGCTACTGCATATAAAAGTAAGATTGATGGTAGACACGTGTACTGTTGTAAGTATTTCAAATATAGTCACTAGTGTTATACTTCATATCTGTATAGGAATCGTCTACGAGATTTATGGAGTATAGAACGATCAATATACAGATGTAGGTATGCATCGATTCAGCTCAAGAACTAGCTATCAATTTGGAAAGGGGAGCAAGCGTACCCTGCAAATTCAGAATGTAAACTCCATAGGGTACAAGTACAGGCTGTGACGGGTAAATTTGACGTATGCATCCCTTTACGTCTATTAGTAGATTTCGCAGAAGACCATTCTTACAAAATGATTACTCCTAAACCAGAGTTAATACTTGTCGGATTGACGACTGATAGTAATTCGCTACTACAAGCTAACTTTGAAACACATTCCAAGATCGAACTAATTAAAATCTCATTGCTAGTGTCTCACGTAAATACAAGTGATTTGAATCAAATTACTCTACTCAGTTTCATAAAGATCATCCAAGTTATCAATATTCTATCTCATATGTGGGAATTGTAGTAACAATTATTTAGGCCTGGTCGGGATTCTGAGAGCCTCGGAGAAAATTTCGGGTAAATGGACGTTCTCAAAATTTGGGCGGGAAATTAATTTTTACCAGATTTTTCGGGAAAAGTAACAATTTTCATATGAATAACAAGAGCAAGTTTAAAAATTAAATATATGCTTCTCAACACACAAAACATTCACTTTTACCCTTGATTCAATAATGATTTTATCTTAAATAACTTAATTTACTGCGTATGACTCAAACAGGTAGTAATACACTAAATTTGTAAAACTACGTGATTGTGTAGAGAACACGAAATATTATTTATTTTGAATTGTTTGTGGAAACGCGTTTATGATTTAAAGACTAGACTGGTGAAAATAAAGTTGCCAACCATATAAAACATAATTTCAAATTAACTTTAGAAACTATTACTATTTAATTATTTTCGAACATCTTATTTTATAAAAAGGAAAATTGATTTTGAAACGTAAATTCAAACTATAGTTTGTTTCAACTGTAGTAAATCGATTACTTCATTTTATTTGATCTATATTTGAAGATAGTATTTTTTATAGTCTACAATAAGAAGAAGAAATCATTTTATGCTAGTGTAAACAAGGCTAATATTAAAAAATAGAGAAGATAAAATGTTCGTGAAATGTACAAATTGTGGAAAATTTTAAAAACTAATCGTGGTAGTACTTCAGGGTTGTTTAGGCACCTTTCTCAACATCCAACGCTTGAGCAAGAGCTATTTTATTTTTACCGCGAAATTTTTTAGTTTAAATAAATGTGAAAGCTAATAACTTAACTAATATTATATAACTAAAAAAACATTTAAAGGCCTAAATACAAAAATTAGTTTTTAAATATTTCCCGTTCCTGTCCCGTTCCTGCGGAAAACTGTCATTTTTCACCTGAAATTTCCCGAAGTCAAAATGTAATTGCCGCACATGCCTAGTGACTATACCAATTTATGAACTCCTTGCAAATTGAATGGATGACTAAAACATAGAACAAAATAGGAAAATCTCATTATGATATTTTTAATCTTCAAACAGGATGTAAAAATGTGACTGCTACGGATAGAAGAAAGTTGTTTTATTGTAATTTACGTTCAGTTTAACTTTACTTTAATTCTGCCATGTACCCATACAAAGTTATTTACTTGGACTTTAATCATTACTTCTTCTCTATATTGTACTAAGATTTTACCAATTTTCAAACTTCTATCTATGGAACGAGTGCCTTTCAACCTATGTTCAATACTGAACATTTTAAATTCGTGACACCGTTCAATCATTTGTTGCAAGTAAAAATTATGTTCATCTTAAGGATGGTATGATATCATGTCCTATTATGTTTGAGTAAGATATAACAATATTGCCAATAACACTACATCCTTGTGCCTCATCATACACAATCAAGCTTCTCGCGACAACCCATCAGCAGTGAAGTTAATCTAATGGCATTATGAATATATGAGGAAGGACTTGGCACTCTAAGGTATACTAATCTACGTGCAAGGTTTCTTGAGCTAAAAGCGTGTCTTCTTCATTTATGAGCTGCCATCATATGCTCCAATTTTTCTAAAATGTTTATATACAATATTATAAATCCTTTATATCTTTATCCTCGTCATTGAGTAAGTGAAATTTTGATTGGGAAGCTAGCAATCATCACAGATAATCTAGAGGAAGTGGGGATAAACCCTACTCCGGACTATGTTCATTAATTAATTTTTATCTGAGGGGAGAGACATACAATATATGCTAACGGAACATAGAAGGTTAATTGGCTTCAAATTATCATTTACAACAGCGAGTTAAAATACTTTTCAGAGCTTGGTGATCTTGCATGTCCTTAACTAAGATTGCTTGAAACCTGCGTGGTTTATGGAAATGTGCCAATCATTCTGGAACTATCTACACGTGTGTAAGAGAAAATGTCAGACTCCTCTAAGAATGGATTAAAAGTACTAGATTTTATCATTCAGAACGTTTTTGATTTGGTTAAGAACGCTTTGCGAGACGATACGCCTTTTGTCGTACCTTCTTTGCTTCAAATCTTCGCACTGATTAAGTACGCCGATATGTAGGCCTACAGTGTCTTCAGTCAAGATAAAAAGGATACAAAAGCTGTCACTTCTGCAGAGCCGATTGTCAAACCTAAAAATGAGTCTCAAGACGCTACATCTAAAAGTAAGCGACCATGTGTATCACTATAGCTCCTTAAGGATTAATCCTAAACTCTGTAATATTTCAACATGAATAATATATATAATGTTTAATCGCTTGACGTATGTTTTTGAAAATAGTGGATAGTAATCTGTTTTTGATGATTCATTTCAAACCTCCTTACACTTTTGAATATCTTATCCCTGCATACCAAGAACTATGTCTAAACGCTTATCTTAATGCTGAATAGGAGGAAGGAGTAATTAATTAACTATGAAGAGACGGCCGTACTGCTAATACACTTAATCGTGCTGCTGGGATTGCTTATGTTAAAGAGAATGATAAATGGTCGTTCATAATATCGTTAAGTGGTCCTACATGTACTCTAATAGATATTCTGAAATAAGGATGCCATATTTCAAATCTTAAGCACGTTATAAATATGAACAGATTGTAAAAATGTCTTAAAAAGACTTTCTCGCCGATCCTTAAGATTCAGTCAACTCAGATTCTTCTTGGATACTCGTCATGTTAAACCAAACCTATATAAATTATTTGAGACTTAATAGTTATTTTCTACATGTATAAGTCTAGACTTAATCATTATAATCTTAATATATGTTATGTGAAATAAAAGATTTAGTCATAAACATCTTTATATATTTAGTGTAACAATAAATAGCACACACAGTATTATCTAAAAATAATGTACACAGTATTAATCAAGAAAGTTAATATAAAATTAAGTATTTTAAATTATTAATATAGTAGCTGTTAAATATTATTTATTGGAAATGTTTTCACAAAAAAAATTAATCTCAAATATATTTATGAATGTTAGTTTGAGACATTAATGTGATTTAGAATATTTTCGATTAACATTATATCTGGCACACAATCCTAAGTTTATATCAAAGTATTTAAATGACTATTACTACAACGGAGTCTTAATATATAGTATTTACTCCGAGCATTTTAGAAATATATATATACAATTTTTAAAATAATTGCATATTAATTTGAGACATTCCGTTAATACATATAATATACGATACAACATTAACTTATAATTAGCACCCAATCTTAAGTTTATAAAGATCAAAGTACTTAGATTATTAAATTTACACCTTCCTAGTATTTACTCAAAATATTTTATTAATATATTGATACATTATTTCAAAAATATGTTTGTATTAGTCAGAGACGTATAATCACTGGTATACAATACATAATTCAAAATATTACTGATACACTGTTTTAAGTTTAAATAAATAAAATAATGTATTGTCTCATTGGTGTATATTATTTACTCAAACATTTTCAAATACAATTTTTCTAAAAAAAATGAGGTGTTAGTCCGAGGGGAGTCTAATCAATATAATCGATCTGTCTTTTATATACATCATTAAAGGACTTTCACGGTAGTAAGAGACTGATCGGGAACAACACAAAGATACCAGGGTGGCCTGTGTAAAGCCGCGTACACACATAATGAACGAACGAACTCGAACGAACACAAACATGCAAGTGTGAGCACAAACTTACAGGGAAGCGCATGAACTCACGTGAATTAACATATAGTAGAAATAAGACCAACAAGTTTAGTGTTCATTGATGCTCCATTCATATAGTGCAGATTTATGTAATGTTCATAGTATGGATGCCTTGGCGTATAACAATCCCTCATAAACATAGATTGGTAGGCGAACCGTTTATAAATGGCTTTGTTAATGAAAGTATTATATTTACTAGTAAATGCTGCCTGCTATTTCTTAATTACTTCTTCAGGTCTAGTGTTGTACTTGGTGGTCAATGTTAACCAAGCATCATTCTTCTTACGTAGGCTTACTATTTTGTACTTGGGATCAGAAGGATTCCAAAGCACATGCAGATTTTATACGTCGCTCATAAATGATAATAATGTATCATTTGACCACTCCATGACGAAGTAAGCGCTCACTCAGAACTGATAGAGAATGAAAGACCCCGTTCACACCTGGTGCACACAGACGAGCAGTAGGGAGTGCAAACTGACCTTTTGCTTGAAACATTTATAATTGAGTATTTGTATAGGTTGAAACTATCTCACAATATTCGTCTCTCTTTATTAAACAATCGCGATAGTAGTCAAAAATAAACGTCTTGACAGTGATATTTCTTACTCCTCTCTTTAAGAATTTAATTTCCTCCTTATCTATTATATAAAATTCTCGTGTCACAATGTTCGTTCCCGTACTCCTCCGAAACGGCTTGACCGATTCTCATGAAATTTTGTGAGCATATTGAGTAGGTCTGAGAATCGGCCAACATCTATTTTTCATACCCCTTAGTGATAAGGGTTGTCCACCCTTAACATTTTTCTATAATTTTTAGACATTTTTTTAATATCTTTATATAATTCTTATACCAGTGTGTAACGGGCAGCGTGGGGGGG
>CABFVX010002568.1:51458-74213 GCA_902151425.1 Timema shepardi | reverse complement strand
CCCCTTTTTTAAATAAGGGCATGCCATAAACATTGTCATCGTCATAAGAAGGGATGTTAAGATAGTTCTTCGCCAGGTGAATTAACCATTTGTACGTGTCATATATGGAGATTTTATTATATAAAAAAAGAGTCAATGTAAGTGTATTGTAGCCTGAGAGCCCCCATAAGAATGGACGAAACCATAGATAAAGAAATGTATAGACCGAGATCTCTTTGTAGCGAGGATTGACACTTGCACCAGTGCTAGCGGTATTTGGTTATGGAAACAAGCATCGAGTCAGCGGGCTATTCAAATTCAAATATAGTGTGAGAGCCTTCTTTATGGCGAGAGTTCTTGATTTGATTTTATTCTCATTTTTATTTAGATTTCTTTTAATAATATATTTTTTATAGTTAAAAAAAGCCAAATAAAAATGCAAGTAAATAAAAACAAGGGTTTTAAGTAACATTTATGTTTGTTTATACGTTTTAAAAATTTATTTTCTGAGATACTACCTGAATAAAAAACTTTATGATATTGTTTTTTCAAAGTAACCCAAATCAGTATTTCACTGCAATTTGATTAATATGATTAATATGCAACTCTGAACACATTTTTCCTTAATTTAAAATTCACCCTTTTTGCAGAATGTTAAAAAAGAGAAAAAGACTTCTTTTCAAGTCAGCTCGTAATACAAAAATTAGGTTGATTGTGATTAGAATGGGTAGAATTATCATAACAACTAACACATTATATTTGTATTTTATCTAACAGATATTTTATTAATACATAGCTTTAATGGGCGGAACAAAATATATAGTTAACTTTTGTTAATATTAAGCATCCTATAATTATACAACTCATTGTTTTATTTGTTCATAAAAGGCGTATATTGCCAAAAAAAATAGTTGTTAAAGTTCTCAAACGAAGACTATGAAAATACACTAGCCAAGGAATTATTTATACAACTATACTAACATGAGATATAGAAATATAAATACAGTCAAGTATGTTAAAAATAATGGTTACATCAGTAATGTATGCAATATTATTAGTAAATCAGAGGTGAGTAGTGGGTAGCGAATAGTCCCATCGAATCCGCATTGCCGCTTCCCCTCTTAATTTTAATTTTTAGCACCTAGCAACTAATCTGGTGACTGGAAATTTTCCTTAAGTTTCAATCAAGTTATTATGCATTATATAAAATTTTAACTCTGTGGAATTTTTGTTTATAAACTACCATAATGCAATGTATTGCTTCGGTCTACAGAAGAGCTCTAAACTATCTATCTGTCATTCACAAATCACAATATCATCCATCGTTCCAGGGGTCAGCTTAGTCCACTGACGTATCTTACGTTCAGTTCAGATTAATGTATGCATTTTAGTTTGGCGACAAATCTGACGACAGTTGATTTTTCGTTTAGCGACAATCTAGTGACTTTCTGGTACTAATATAGCTACAACACTATACGTCACTGGCAACATTGTTAATGATTTTACTTTTAAGTCGAATATCCTGATGGTTTAGTTAACCGTCAAAAACACTCGAAATCATTTTGCTGGTAAGAAGGTAATTTATTCATTAATTTTTCAGCCATCACATTGTTTTTTTATGAACAAACATAATGACTAAACAGTGTGGTGTTTTTTGATGATCTTCATTGAAAAAGAAAAATAATTAACTAATTAATCATTCCATCACTTCCCAAATCAGGAAAAATCTTCGATACAGTACAAGAAATGGTTGAATAAAACTAAGAGGAAGAAATATGTGACCTCTGCATATAGTGTCATTTACCCTAAGCATTTTAGAAAGTAGGATTTTGAACAATCTTATCTTTTAAAAGAAAGACTTATGCTTAAAATATAAACCCACAAGAGGAAATTTAAATCTGAAGCGTGTTCCTGGTTGTTTTTGAAATGTCAAGATGTATTGGTGGCTCCAAAGCGTACTTTCTCTTACATAAAACAAGTTGTAAGTGAAATCATCACCACTACTTGCAAAGTATCTGATTAAAGCCCTGCTACATCTACAGATATTACAAAGCCAAATATGATTTTCCAATCAAAAATTGAAGTGTCCATTTAGTGTGAACTTAAAAGTGAAATCTTTAGATTGGTGGATAGGGACAAATCTGACGATGTTTTGCAGTGTTTAAGGTGCCCATGTTGAGCACAACAGTAGGAAAATTCTCGTGTAAGGTTATGCATTCCACAGTACCTCTTAAATTCCCTATGTTTTCATCTTGCTCGTTATCACTATCCTCACTTCTGCTTGGAACTGATACGGGTTCAAATCACTCATCACGCAGGAGGTGTAGTTTAGTGTGTACAACAGTCGAGCAGCTTAACAGGAACAGAAGTGAGAGAGAAATAGACGAACGTGAATAGTAATATGACAGCCGGTGGTCACATGGATTACTTATCATGCTGAAACATTCATTATTTTTCTTAAAATTTTCTCTATCATAATTTGATCTTAAGTGAAAATGTGTTTTTAGGACAAACTGCTCCTTTGGTTAATTCTTTGGTAGAATTGTTATAAATAGTCATAAAAAAAGTTCTGGTATTATTTTCCTTTCGTGTCATATTTCATTATTATTATTACTATTATTATTATCAAAGTTATACATTTTATTGCATACTAGTTTATATAAAGGACTATGTTAAAATTATGAAGGTTATAAATCTGAGTAATATATATATACATAATTTCTGTTGTCAACATACCTTTTTCTTAAATAATACAAAGAATACAGCGATGAATAGGGTATCAGTGAATAGGATTTTTTACCGACTTCTGACATAGTATAGTCAGTTTACGTTTAAACACAATGTTGGTTTCAAATTTAAGTTAAAGGAAAACTTGATGATGTTCTTATTATTTATATTTTTGGGGGGATGGGGGAGAGGAATGTTGAATGTGCGAAAGTTTTCAAGGGCTTACTGGTCAATTAATAAACACAATTTTAAAACTAATGTGTATTCATATGGGCTTTATTCAGTAAAAACATGACTAAAATACTAAATAAAAATTAGAATTTTGGTTGTGTTATACAAGAAGCTTTATGTCTATATGTGTATTGTGGAATGTGCTGGATCAAGGAAAATATTAATAAACTTTATCTGTGGATACGTATATTTTTCTATATTCTTGTGTGGTAGAGCTCTTTGAAAGTAATAAACGTAGAAAGATGATAATTGGACCAATCATTTTCAAATTTTGTATAGACCATTCACACATTTAAAATTTTCTAGAATAGTTCCACACCTACCATAAAGATATATCACTAAGCAAGTTTATCCACATGCCTGACTACTGTGCTAGGCATACAGTTCTTTTGTTATTATTGTTAAGTTCAGCCCACTAGTTATTAATGGCTTAATCTAATGGGGCAGGAATGAGGAAAGTGTTTAATAGTGAGTTAACCCTCATAAACGTGGAGAGGGGTTGTGAAAACCCCCATCAGTTAAACCGGACGAGATTTGAACATATAATTCCCCGTCAAGTGTCTATCCCTAAACCACCGCTGTGGGTACTGTGGTACCAGGTTGATTTGCCAGCATGAAAAGAAACCTATACAAGGTAAATTATCAGCCATTGATACTGGGTTGAGTATGTCATAGTAATAAGTTAGTATGTATATAATGTGCCTTTATAATCAGTTTGTTAAGAAAGGGCATGTTAAATATCCCGGTGAAAACACAAAGGTTTCACCACACATTTCTCCTAACCTTTAGAAAAATTACATCCTATATGAATTTGCAAATCAAGTTTACCAATAAAACGTACAGAAGTAACATTTTTTTTTCAATAAAGTTTAAAAACGTCATCAGAAATGAATAAGAAGTTACAAAATTTGGAAACACTCGAGATAAATGAATACATTATTAAAAATCATGAAATATTTATAAATTTTCCATATAGCTAAATTTTATTCGCATTTGTACAAACAGATCAAAAAATAGAAATCGGTGATGCTATATAAAAACGCCATTAAGCCAAACACCTTCATTGAAATGTATTTATAAACAATTTTGGTCTGTCACTTTTTACTTCAGATTATTATGTTTAGATGCATATTTTGACTTCTTTTCTAAAAGCATACAAGTTAGTATATTTTATTTAGAATCCAGCTCAGCTAAACCAACTTATATTGCCCTCCATCCTATTATTCTGGTTATGCACCTGATAAACCTGAACATAATTATCTAAAATATTTTAGAAGAATAGTAATACTATTTGATTATTTTGAGCCTAGTAGGGCCTACAGTTTTTATACACTCTGGAAAACCACTTTAAAAAATTAATTTTTTAATGTAAGGCCTAGTTAAAGTGTTTTAAACTGTTTTAAATTTTGAATTACCGTGATATTTTAAATAGGGGCTAGTGTCTAAAGTTAAATAAAGTTGATAGTTTATTTAGTTTTGCATTTCAATTACATATATTTTAGAAAAAATTAAGCCAATTAATTATTTTATTTAAATAATTTTATTTAATATATATATCTATTTATAAGACATAAATACCCTGCCCGGAATTTTAGTGATAATAATAATAATAATAATAATAATAATAATAATAATAATTGTTAAAGAGAATTGTTTGCAATAAAAATGAAGCTACTTTGTTCCCGCACCAGTTCCCGAGCGTACAGATGCGCTACTTTTGCATTGCGCTCAATCACTGCCAAGGCCGAGGTTCTAAGCTCGGCTAGGTGAACTAAGGTCCAGGCTTTCCACAGGAGATTTATCACTGACTTGTTCTTGAATTATAAATGCATATAAATTTTGTATTTACCTTCAGGAATAACCTCTAGTTTCACAAGAGAGCCTGATGCTCCTGTATTTTGACAAGCAGGGTATAAGTTTGTCTCTTATATCTGCGATTCAACTGGAATGAAATTCACTTTTGTGGATCATCTAAATACTAGGCAACTTAGGCCTACATAATTTTTATAAACAAAATAATTACTTATAACTGTAATTTTCCCACCTTCACTCCACCTAAATGCGGGTTCACTTCCTCTTAACTATTTTCCCAAATATTTAGAGCCGTTAATAGCTGGTGTGCTGAGCAAAAAAATGTAGGCCTATAATTTATATTGACTCCCATACTTATCTTCAACAATGGTCAATTAGGCCCCTAGATCCCAATAGGTTTTGACAGCCACTTCCCTGGCCAACTTTTGACAACGCGACCCTCAACCTCTACCTCCCTATAACATTAAATACTAAATAAAAATTAGAAAATAAATCCATTACACATACGTACCTGGCAAATGAAAAGAGGGATTCAATCGTTTGGTACTAGGGCTGAAAATGTTCATTATAAATTCTAAATTTAGAATAATTAATCTCATTGCTCAAACTTGTGATTGCAAATTAATATATTTTAATTAATAAGTCAGTTTTAATATTTTGTAGGTAGCCAATGTCTAATAGGTGTTCGATTTGTGCATCATGGCACACAACAACTACTTCGATAGTTCACCACCAAGAAAAATATTCAAATTTATCAAAATAAAACTTAAAGTTAGAATGCCATTCCAGAACACTCTTCATCATAATTCGAAAACAAAAACTAGTCGATACTTAATAATGCTAATCGATAGGGCAGTTAGTCGATATTCTACCATTAGTCGATTAGATATATCGATATACTTACAAAAGCACTATCAGTGTCTGTTTACGGTACTAAAGTAATCGTTGAAAGGGTTTATATAAAAGATATCCGATCATAGACGAAACCATTAACTACTAATGAAGCCCATACATAGCCGCCTTCGATATTTCCAGAATGGAAAACCCAGCATAAAGGTTGTATTGAAATAATTCCTGAGGCTGTATTTAGATAATGACCAAGTTCTCCTATATGATTGTCCAATTCTTAAAATTAGGACTGGATATAAGGTTACCCATCCTTAACCTTTCTTCCCATTTCGTTTTGGTCTTGATCATCCGGTACTTTCTTTGTTGGATATCAATAATCTAATAGCAGCATTTGCTCCACTTATGGATCCTTGGGGACATCCCTTTTCAGTTTATTGCTCATGGATACTCTCAGACATCCTGGCATGACGTATTTATCCCAACAGTAATTTATTAAACTGTAGTACATTAATTCAGAACATATAATTTCCGGTAATCTCTTGGACAAGGCAGGTTACTCTGAATTGTCAAAGGCTCCTATGATGTCTACTAATATTCCGTCTATGCATTTGGCTCTCGAGTCGTCTATTAGGTTTATAGCCATGGATATAACTGCTTCCATTGATCTTCTCAGCCTAAGGCCATTTGTCTCTGGTACACTCCTACCACCTCTCGGTGTTTCAGCAGTTTCGCACAGATGATATTTTCTTGAAGCTTAACACAGGTGTTTGGTAATATTATAAGCCTATTTGACTTAGGTTGCAGTGTTTTTTTGTCCTATCCTTTACTTAAAATGATTAATTCACTGTTTTCAGATATTATGTCCCTCTTATACAGGCATTCATTTATAAGTTGGGTGACAAAAGAAGCGATAACATCTACTGTTTTCCGCAGCACCTCAGCCTTGATACCATCAGATCAGGGTGCTTTATTTTTCTTCATTGATGCTATGACCCTTTTAATCTCTGCATGGGCTACACAATCCACGTATGTGCTATCTTCTTAATAGTTCTTCACGAATCGTTTAGTATCTTTGTGTTGCCCATCCCCCTCTTCTCCGGTGTCATGAGAGATCATCGTCTAAAACAATAGATCCATTGATTACTCCCAGAAGTTGTCCTTGTTCTGTTTGGTCTTTGAAGTGCTGTAATCGAGGCTGGGGGCCAAACGTTCCCGTTACAATTTCTAAGGAAAATCCGCACGGATTCATACTCAGTTCTCTTACGTACTGCTCCCAGCTCTTATCCTTCACTGTTAGAAAACTAATTTAATAATATTCAATTTTATTCCTCTATATTTCTTGAAGTATAGGCATACTTGCAGGATCCTGGCACTGTTGATAGGTCTTCCTAATTTTCCTTGCTTCCTCTCTTAGCCTTCACAAGCGGTTATGCCAGGGTCTATTGGTTAGATTTATTTCTCTACTTGTATAAGTATCGCCACTTTCATGGCTTCCTGCAGAGCCCACATAAGCTACTTGTCCTTCCAATTAACACTTTCCCTGGGTGATACCTATGTCGGAGGCACTAACTTCGTCCTTAGTCTTTCTCATTTATCAATACCCATGTTATATCGACGTCGTCTTTCACCTGCATTTCCCATTTCACCCGTTCCGTCAGTAATAAGCTCGAAGTAGATGAGATTATGGTCACTAGTGGTTGAATGCTCTTATACTTTCCACCCACTTATGATGTTGGTGGCTGTGAAATTCAAAGGCCTACATAAACATTTGTAGATGATCCCACTTTCCCCCTTATGCCTTCGGGTTGTTTTGCTCGTTATCAGCCTCTAGCCACTTGGCGTTCAATACTTCTTCTAGTGTTTCTCTTGTCTCATAGGTTCTTGCACTGCACCACATTGCTGACTTTGCATCCACATCGATTGACTAGATTCCTGGATATGAATGTTTAAACTCCGAATGTTTTTCCAAGAACTGTTCGATTAATATGATATTATAATATCATAATATAAAAATATTAAAATACATGTAAGTTAGCATACACCAGTTACACCTGCCTATCTTGATTCTTAATTCCACAACTGTTATATTTTCATCACTGAATTGCTTAGTTTTATAGTGTATTATGTGTGTGTTAAGCTTTATTACAAAGGTTATTGGTTTATTCTAATATTTTAGTATTTGATTAATATTTATATATTTCTAATATTTTGATCACCCTTTTTGTAAAGGGAATGTGCGGAATCTTTCCATTAATCCTATATGGTTCCTGTGGGCACACGACGTTTAATTCCATCTTGTCAGCAAGCCTCCATATCTGATGTAGCAGTCACACTCCTTCTTTTAAGTAGTCCTAATATGATGTTACTATATAAGCTGTTCATCCTTCTCCCTTTTAATAGTAATATGCATATTCGTGGCTTCTAGATCCCGTCTATTTAGGGTCTAATGTAGTGCGAACGTGTGATTTGACGAATTGATTATAAATTAGTTCTTCATTGAATAATTAATTCCTTTTTTTAAAGATTATATTCACTTTGACATGCAAGGTTTCCGGGTCTATTGGTGGGTTTATGGACTTTAAGAATATTAAACTTAGCGCTTTGGGGGTCTGAAACTGTATTGTGTGCCCTATTTCTTGCTCTGACCTTATGATATGTCACAAGGCTAGGTGCAGCCTTGATAGCTGGAGTACCTCCTCAAAATTGAGGTTAGTTTGGATTAATCCTTTTCCTCCGTTTGCACTTCTCCCTAAGTCCTTAACGCTGTTTTTCTAGAAGTTGTTTGGACTTCTATCGAACTGGCTGCTGCTTAGAGTATCCTTAATCTTTACTTCAGTTGATTTTATCCCTCCCAAAACTTACATTTACGGATTTTCTTTTTAGATTAGGATTTAATCTCAATTGAAGATGTCATTTCCGTCTTCTTATACATTTCTCACCCATCAGTTTGAGTGGAAGTTAGAAGAGCAGGCCTTGCTTCTTGTTTTTGTAAACAAGATATCTCTTCTGGTTTACCTTGATGGAGGCTTATCCTTTTTTTCTCTTCATGTCTTGTCAAGTCCTATACGATTGTTCATCTTTTGTCACATCCCTACATAATCCTATGAGCATTTATCTAATTCTGTCTATTATGTTTGGTTCTGTATTTAGAGGTCATCCATAAACCAAGTAACGCTTTTAGGATGGTAGGGAGATCCCTAATGTCTACGTGCTGTTACATGGGGGGAGTGTGGAGTACATCAAAGTGTTACGTAGCACAAATATTATACTCAAATTCTAATGCTCAAAAATAATATTACTGTGCATGTATTCACCTTTGATCAACATACTTATAGATAGCTTCCGAATGGTTTTGAAAATGCGAGTTTAGCACTTTTTGTTTATCAAAATTTCGAATGCGCATAGGTGTTATTGTCTGCCAAGGACTATGAACGCCAAGTACATTTAAAAACACATATTATTATGCGCATGGCAGTGACATGTTTATACTCGCCGCACTTGTTAAATTTTTCAAATATACTGACGCCCTCACGTGCTTTTAATTGGATAGCAGCTGTCATTCAAAGCGGCCTTAATTTATAAGTATAGTTGAGTTTGAATGTAATTTAGATTCCTACTGCACATTATTTTATATAAGCCATGAATAATAACTTGTGTTTGTACAAAAACAAAAAACAATTTCTTCAAAAAGAGGCAACATGTTCATTGATTACGCATAGAAAGCGGCATATAGAAAAAAACCAGTGGAAACCTCTAAAAAAATGTAGTGTAATGGAAAGAAGCAAATGTACAGAATTTATCTTAAGGCAAGTTTGAGGAGTCCACCAATATTGTTAATTCTTCGTACATGTTATGAAAAGTAAAGCTTCAAAACAAATATCATTAATTATTTTCAAAAGCTAGGCGAATTAAAGCCTATAACTTATCCCTTCTGATAAATTATTTTGTATGTATGTAAATGGAACTATTATACACCAGCGACGGTGGCCGCAATGTCTAAATTGTCATTCACTCAGTAGACTAGATGGCCGATGTTCGGGAGATTGGATTCGATTACCAGTCAGATCTACTGAGAGTTGCTTTTCCTAAATGTTTTCCCACTCTTCCTCCATGCAAATCATGGTAGATTTTCTTTTAAACTCTACTTTTTAGTTTACATTTTATAGGGTGGTATAGCCAAATTGTAGTAATCCTAGTTAATTTTTTATCATATTTATCTAATGGAGTAGAAGTAAGGAATATAGAATTTTATATATAATCTGCCCTCATTAACGTGGAAAGAAATTATTAAACCATTTAGGAAAAGCCACTATGAGTACACCCAAAAGGTATTAGAAACCCGATCTCAACTTCATTGGTTATCTAGTCTTTTTCGAGTGTGAAGCCAGGGTACATATATAATGTTGGAACGAAACAAGAGTCTAGGTATTGATAAGTTAACTAAAGTAAAATTTTAGATTAATCCAAAATATAATTAAGAAAAGTTGTATGCCTGGAATTGTTTAAATAGTTCTCTGTATGATGATAATATGACTATCAAAAAGTGCACAATATAAGGAAATATGTCTTCCCCCAGCTTCAAGTATTGGATATGGGCACTTTAACATCATCATGTAACTCCACTACAGAAAAGGGCAATCCTACTCAATACAAAGTAGTACCATCTGGCGCTTACTCAGATCGCAAACCCTGCATCCATAACATAGCAGAGGTTTTTCCTCATGAACCTGAGGAATTAGAACTCGACGTCTTTATGTCTGTATGGACAATAATATTCTCTGAAATAATAAAATCAAGATTTAAATTGGATTTAAGAATTATTAAATCTGAATCCCTCCTTCAGTATCACAAAACTTCCCTATGAAATAATGATATTCATTCTTGGTGAGAAAAGCTACGTAACACAGGCTTGGGAGGAGGAAGCTAGGCTAAATGTCTACATGATTTTACATATGGGAAGGGGGCTGAAATGATAAGAAAGCGTAACGTGGTTTATGGATGACCCCTTATTCTACCAGTATGTTCCATAATCAGTTTTTTGTATCCACATGTGTATCATCATCATGAATGTCTGATATTCACGCAAGTTGGTCTTGTTACCGCCATCCTTTTTCCTTCTGGCGCTAGGTATACACACCACATTTGGTAATTGAAGTCCTTAACTCCATGACCTTAATTATCGAATTTCCTACGCAAAAAGTCCTGCTTGGGGCAGGATTTACCAATTTGCCCAATTTATCTACATTTTTGTTAAACAGTGACTACTAAGTAAGGTTTTTATTGAAAATGATGAAAACTTAATGTATATCTTGCCACTAAGCAGAATAATCTTGGCTTTAGGAGTGACATCTGCACCCAGATTTACCACTGCTATTTCTATGAGGCCTGTTTTGAATTTGAAGTCGAAACTCTCATAAAATTCCCTTTTCTTTAGATTGTTGATTAGATTTATTTTTGGTAGACAGCCTCTTTGACTTTCTCATTACACATACCGATTGGTAAAGCAAATAATATAACCATCGGTCCTCACTTATTCGGTTTTTCGCACTTGAAGTTTTCCTTTATCACTTTATGCTTCATTAGCCTTTCAGTTACTATGGCTGATTTAGCCATTTGGACCCATCGGATTTTTATATTTTACTTCACAGCGTCAAACTTCTTTTAAAGAGTTTTATTAATTTATATTGCATCCTGTTTAGTCTTAGGCGAAATAAATATCACACGGACTTTTTGAAGCAAAGTTTAATGTAAATTATAACCAATTTGGGACAATTTTCCAAACACTGTTTTAGATGTCTGTAATGAAAAGAGTAACTGGTCCTGTCATCCATTGTTTTCAGTAGTTTCTACTCTTTACCCGTCAGAGGTAGGCCTATATCTTTATTGGGACAGAACGCTAAGTACAAGTGTGCATCATGTATCTCTTACGGCTGCTTTAATGTTACATGAAGGATATGGCCTGTCTCTGAGACATCCCCTACTGTCCGTAGGTTGAATCGTTTAATTTCATCTTCGTCAAGACATTTGAATTTTCAGTATGACAAGTAATCAAGCGTATCTTTTGAATATACCTCGTTAATATTGAGATATACGAGATATTATTCTAGTTTTGAGTTGTAAAATTACACCATATAACGGTTAATAGACACCATTTTTCTATTTCCAACTAAACAAATCCCACATCTGATGACACTCTAAAGAAATTGGTGAATATTATTGTGTTTAATCAGTTTGAGTCGTACATTAGTGTTCTGAACGAGTCTACGAATACTAGCGAATACTATTTCAAAAAACCTAATCTCCCCCTTAGGGAGTGTCGAACTGACAGTTCAAGATTTGGTACAGGTCTTTTTATGATTCGCAAATTTATCTTAGATGAAGAAGACGGTTAAACAATGGCTGAATAAAAATATTCGACATCCACAATAAATCCTTTGTTGTGAATTTACAAGTTTTGAAATTTCTTTATACAGCTGAAATGTTATTCGTTAGTACCATGTAACCTATTCATAAATAAGTGTACATGCCACTCATGTTTGCAAATTTATTTGACAAGAGATGAACAGGGACAGTTGTAATTTTTTTATTTACGTCAACATCGGTCGTATCTAAATACGTTTCATTACCCACATATTTGGCACAATATACATTCACAGATAAGTCATTCTGCTGTTGCAAACGATCCATGTTTGGCATATAGAAAGGTAACACGAGGTACAGTACATATTTTTAGTTCTGATAGTAAGAAAGTCGATACACTGTTTCGGTCGGTTTAAATAGGGAGGCTAGAACTGCCACAGTAAAGACACGGTCCTTATTATTATCATACATTTAATTGTGAAATAAATTAAAATAATGAAACCTAGATGTAAAGTTCTAGTCAATCGGTAAAATATTTTCGGCTCTAGTTCGAGATATAGACACATAAATAGACAGATGGCATCATGAAAACAATTTTTCTGTTTTAGGGGGTGATGAAATGTTGAAATTTATCAAGATTTCGTTTTTTTTACGATCACAATACTACTCTTTCCAAGGGGTTAAGATAAAGTAAATATAGGCCTGGACTATATGTTATATTAATGAAAAATTTCAGCACAATTTGTACAGTGGTTTGGACGTGATCGCGCAACAAATAAACAATTTTTAATTTTTATATATTTGGAGGATAGTCCACACGGGTTCTAAACTACTATTTTTTATATAATAATTATTTAAAAAAATTATATAAAATACATTCCCTTGAATAAGTATTTTGATTGGTGTGCTATAGACTAACGTATAACAAACTATCTTCAGCAAAGGGAGATTATTTTCTTATAATTAAGTTATTACTAGATTACCCGCTTCAGTGATTAAATAGTCTTATGCCGGGGTGTTCATCAAGTGGTGGAATGACCATAAAAGTGTGATGAATTTGGGTTTGCACGTTTCATGGTAAAATAAACTTTTCCTGATGGTGTGTTCTGGCTGTAAGTTCATATTTATTGTATATGGTTGAAAAAATTCCCCATGTGCATATTTTTCCAATATTCAGCCATCTTTATTGCAACTTGTCGGACAATATATTTATCAAATTTTACATTAAATTGTCCTGCATTTCCTATCCGAGAAATTTTAATTATTTTCGTCTAAGGCAATTGAAAGTGAGTAGTCATGAAAGTCACTCTTGCAATAGACAAGATTGCCAATGACAGAGATATGGAAGTTCTATTCCCAACTGAGTGTTTGTAGATTTTTAATAGATGGCGCTTCATCCTATCTCCACGCAAAATAATATAGTTTAAAGAAAAGGGAAGAAATATCTTTTAAGATTAATATATCAATTTATCCAAACGAGATCGGGGTACAGTTCCGCAAACTCAGATATAAAAAAAGCTCTCTTCAGGGAAAAGAATGTTTCAATGACAAACTAAAAGGTTTAGTGTTACTATCAAATAAAAAATAAATAAACCTAGCTTGCTTGCATAGCAATCAAATTACAATAAAACTACCTATATTTAAAATGCAAATGCAAGCTCACTAAAATATAATCTCTCACATTGAGGAACTGTTGAAATAAATAATAAAAGGCATATGCATTATTTACTTTTATACTTTAGTCGCTACATTTTATTATAGATCATTGTATTTTAATTATGAATTTGGCACTGTACGTTATGCATTGTTTACTATTAGTTAAGCATCACACATGTATATAACCATATATATATGTAAATCAAAGCTAAACGACAGGTGACAGTTAACATATTTTTTATTAGTAAAAAAACACTATTTACCTTAGTATATGAATCCCTAAAATGACTGAAACCTCCAAATCATTCATTGCCTAGGATATTTAGAATAATTTTGTTGATATTTCAAAACCCCTCGTTGCCAAGGAGCCTTACAAAGAATATATTAAACTCAAATATATTCTAACACTTACAAATTTAAAAAAAAACGCAAATGTAGCCAAAATAATAGTAGTTTTTTCAAAACTGCTCCGCTCGCTGATGAGATAGCGTTATGGTATTTAAATAGGCCTATAGCTTACCTGGAATTCTTAAATATAAAGAGTACAACATAATAAATCCCATCTCGATGATTTATTTTTGAGTTTACTGGAAACAAACAAACAAACGGAATAAATCGAACATACATATAAATTTACATCTCTATTATATGTATACTGTGAAGCTATACTGTTGTTATATAACTTACTGCATTATTTCTCTCTATTATTGAGAAGTTTCACTCTAGTGAGTCATTAATAAATCAAACGAAGGTTTATTTACCCATCCTGACTATAAGAACTTAACTACACAAAGTAGGTTAAAAATTTGTATGGTAGACATTAGAGGAGGTGTACCCCTATTTGCGTGGAGAGATAGAGAGAGAGAGTTGAAAAAGATTTATGATAAACCACCCTCTTTAGGCCGACATACGGCAAGAATTAAAATCCCAATCAAATCAGACATAATGAGCTTGACCATGTGACAATTTAATTATAAAAAATGAGACTTCTGATTCTTTTTTAATAAGGTATGGTCACAGTTAAGGATATGGTATCGATATAAAAGTATTGATATTTTACTAATAAAAAGTATCGGAATTAAATCATCGATACCGTACTAGTATTGAAAGAAAGGTTTCGCTAACAGTAAGTCTCGGTATCAAAATTTTAATCTGGAAAATTATTCCTTCGTCTCTGGTAATAATAACTTAAACTTTTTAATCATAATTATATATTTAATTTTACTTAAACACTGAAAATTATCATGGTTTTTATAATCTAAAACAAATTTTACAAAATGCTTTTTCGTTATCCAGCTATTAAAAAACTTCCACAATTCACTTCTTGGAGGTGCCACATTTTAACTACATTCGTCTTTTTTTATATCTTGTCAATATAGATTATTATTAACTATTGACAAAGTATAGAATAATGTATGTTCTAACCTGCTTTATTTGCTTAAACAACGCAAATAAACTAATCTGTTTCGTCTGCTTGGTGCATCCTTTATTTGACTGACTTCATTGAGTTCTAAAAACGCTTATTTTGTTTAGTTTTTGATGACCGTGCTAATTTATAAAGGAAGAGATAGTAGACTGGTCGCCAATCAACCCGTCGGGCATCAGGTTGTATTGATAAATATGAAAGAACAGCTATGCATTATGATAAGCTAAAAGAGATTGAACGCTAGAGTTGCTTCTTGCTTGTCATACAGAAAATGAGGGAAAATTGAAACAATGTCATTTGTTCTTGCTCAGAATTTTAATCAGATTTTTCAAGTTTGGGGCTCAATGCATCAAATACATACATGCATTCAAATCAAAATACCTTTTTGATCATATGTGAATTGGTGCACCGCTAAAAAAGATTCTGGTCTGAATATTCGGTGAACATTTGAATGAGGCTTAGGCCCAATCTGACAATGTCGCGTTATTATATTCGTTAGTACTTAACATAAGGTTAAGAGATAACGACCACTACTTTTGATTTTACAATGTTTTGTTAGCGCCAATGTCCACGTAAAAGTGTCCATAAAGTTTACCCGAGGTTTAACTTCCAGTTAGCAAACATAACATCCACATTAACAACGTTAAACAAACACTCCACCATATTGTTTTCAAGGCAATTGTTATTAGTAAAGTTAGGTTACATTTATTTATATTACGAAATGGGTGATTTATTGTTTGATTATGATGACTTTGAAAATGCGTTAAAAGCTCTAAGAAACTCAAGAAGGAACCAAGAAGACCGAAGAGATACTTGGAACGAAAGAATTTCCTGGAATTTATAATGAGGAAGAATGTTTTTACGTTTTAATTTAGACAAAAATAAACTTTTGGAAATTTTTGAAGTGATTGAACCAATTAGAATTGTTTATTTTAAATCGTTTGTTTGTATTTATCTGTTAATTCAATTAGCAACATTTCCTCTTCTTTGCTAAAATTTAAACTTCGTGTTAATTATTTTCAACAGACATTTCAGAAGACAAATAAATACGATAAAAGATAGCAGATAGCCTTACATACAGTAGGAATGATAATTTGAACTTGCTTTGATTGATTTGTTTTCATAATAGTTCCATAGAAGCTATAATGACTTTATTATATTCTCTTTGGTAAAATTAAGCCTATCAAAAGCTTTGAAACAAATTTAGCGCATCGATGAAGGCATCTGTTCGTAATTTGACGAGCACATAATAATAGTATTTTAAAACACAATGCCAAGTTTAACCAATAGTTAGACTATACGAACAGTTAAGTTACGAGGACTTTGACAAGGCATTGTGAGATTGGCCCTTAATCTCTTTTGACTCAAACAAGAGTCAGGCACACGCCGTTCCCTTACGGGGTAGGCAAGAAACTGTGCATATAGCTATAAAAAAAACTCCACCCTTAAACCATCCTCACTAACATTCTCCGCAATTATACATCCTTACATACTCCCTTTGCTTTGAGAGCATCCATACATCGAGTCATACTTACTCTTTTATTCTTAAAACTCATAAAGTTTAAATTTTTCACACAATCGTCTACAACATTTAGGTAGGTCTTATTTGGCCTAACCCTTCCTTTTGATCCACACCCACACATTCTACCTTCATATATTTGCTTCATCATTTGATACATTCTCATTCTCTCAACATGTCCAAACAAACGTAAAGCACTCTTTTCACACTGACCTATTGGATTCCCTTTCAAACCACACTCCTTCAGCACATTACTGACTCTGTCCACACGACTTTTTCCGCATGCAATTCTTAAATATCTCATTCCAACCTCATTCACCTTGCTCTTGTGTTTCCCCTGTCAAATCCACGCTTCACTTCCATAAAACAATGTTGGCGTTAAACATTGTATATACTGTCATCTTTGCTTCTTTAGATACTACTTCATTCTTTGCAATAGCCCACATAGATCCAACCACTCTACGAGATGCATTCATCAGTATATCGATTTCATTATCCATCATTCCATTTTTACAGAACATTTTGTCCAGATACACAAAATAATTCACTTGTTCTAACAGTTTTCCATTAATGTATACTACGCTGACAATAATTTCCTGATTCATCCTTATCAAAAACTATCACTTTCCTTTTGGATACATTTATACGAAGATCCATTCTGCCTCTCGCCACATTAAAAGGATTTAATGCATTATTTAAGTCACTTTCCCTATCAGCGGCAATATATGCCTATGCCAGCACTTTCACATTCACATTGTCCATCAAACACAAGCATCTCTCATACACTTAGCTATGAATACATTAAACAGCTATAGAGGCATAACACAACCTACTACTCTAAGACGCTGTTCAATGTCTAAACATTCGTGTTCACCACTCTTATCTCTGTCGTTGCCATTTTACAACCTCTTTGATTTGAATCGTTTTATTTTCTCTCGACACCTCGGAGAGAAAGTATTGGGATCATCAAAAAAATCGAACTCAAGATTTTGACAAATGTCGAGGTTTCATAACCTCCTGAAACCAAAAGATTTGTTTTCACGATGCTGTCTAACTTTAGCTCAGACTAGAGCCGAAACTATTTTACAGAAGGGGCTATAACATGGTATCTAGGGTGCTTATAAGGTCCCCCTTAGTGGTTTTTGGAATTAGATGGCCAAACTTTAATTTAAGGTTAGCTTACTAAAGGGATAAAGGAGAAACATTCAATTTTCTCGAAATTGGCTCTAACGATTTTGATTACATTTTATATCTGTACACTATTTTTTATTTTAAATATTATGGTTATTCTCATTTTCTCATGAAAATGACTTTGAGTGTACTTTACATGAGATAAATTTTCCAATTTTCATAATTTCTCCACAATTATTTGAGATACGGAATATCTTATAATTTTAAAGATGTAGTACTATTAAAATTACAAATCTTTTATTATAAGGCCAATAATTTCTTAGCTTTAATCAAATATATATATATATATATTTTAATTTAATTCCATGAAACTGAGTTTGATTCTTATGCTCTTTGGTGAACAAAGACGTTTTTGTGTGTTATTAGTTTCTAATGCTTTAGAGTTAGTAATTAACAGTGTATATTATATTTTCATTTATGATGTTTGGCATAGTATTTTTACAACAATGTATAGACCTATTATTTCGTTTCACAAATCTTACTAGTTTTTATTAAATGTCTATGTGGTGCACCGTACAATATTTTTTGGCCAAAATTATTTTAAAAATACCCAGTTTTGGGCCTTCAACATCTTCCATCTAACCAGTAATCTATAACACCACCATAGTGACTCGTTAACGCAAGTTTTATTCTACAACAAGCATGATCAGGGCAGCTAGACGATCTCCAGTCATTTTACCACAAGTTTTTATCCGTGTATTTAGGAGGTAACTTCAGCATATGAGCTTCCTTTTCACATTTAAGATGATTAAATTTGGATTTCAAGCGGGTATTAAAAACTACGGATGCACATTACTAATATATTGTTGTTATTATGAAACTTCTTTCAAGTGAGTCATCCCAATATTTTAGATATAATTAGATGTTAATGAGATTAAGTATTTTATTGAAAATCAACTTGAGTAATATTTAATTTTTGTTTATGAATAAATCTAAAAAAAAAATCAAAAATGATACATTGGCACTGAAACGGCCAGCTAAGCATGGCAAGTTATATTTCTGTGGTACAGTTGTAGAATAGTGTAAATATAATGTCTTATTACGGACTTTATTCTAAATTTTTTATTTTTGACAAAACACTCATTTATAGAATAGTAATTATCTGGCATCTTTAATAATCTTGTAAAGTAGCCACGAAAATATCAACCTGCTCACAAATGATTCTCCCGAATTACTTTCTTAACACTTTTAATACTTATTCATTATAAAATATCAATTACTGTGATGCGGATTTATGTTTTGTATCGGAGCTAAATATGCTTTATCTATAAAGAAAAACTTGGACTTTTTGAAATTATCTTGGCCATTTATCTATAATGACTAGCCATGTTTCTAATTAAAATTTCTCAGCTTTTATCCTTGCACAGCGTATTAGGCTATTCGTTCGGGATTGACTCATATTTAGGCAGTATTAAAAGGGCGAGGGAGGTAAAATTTATATTAAATGTATCATAATCTGCCTGACTTGATAGTAGTGAACCATTGAGTAAAAACCTCACCCTCAGTATCCCTGACTTATTAGAAATCGATCTCCTCATTTTCCGCATTACAGTCTAGTACGAGAAAGACACAGGAGTCTATTCAAGCACTGTTCCGGATTTATATATTATTATTATTACTACTACTTCTACTAATAATAGTAGTAGTAGTAGTAGTAGTAGTAGTAGTAGTAGTAGTAGTAGTAGTAGTAGTAGTAGTAGTAGTAAGCGGATATTTGTGCTGCCTAAAATTCTGACATCATTGTGCCTTAGGAAAAACCAACTCTGACACTATTATTGATCTTCGGAGAACTTGAGACTCAAGCTTTAGGCTAAATTTAAAGCAAATCTGCTTGGATTGGGCAGTTATTTCCACACTATCATAAATATGTTATGTTGACCCATAATGCTTTGCAACACAAACTAGAAACGTTTAATTACCATCATATTTTATCGTCTAGTGGATGAAGCATTATTTAAAATCAATATCACAATAGATGTTCTCAAGTGTTTGTGTGGTGTCGCTAAACAAATCCAAATAGAATAAGAACGACACTCACTTCTTACATTTTAAGAGTTATTTCAAATAGTTTTACAACAGTATATAGTCAGATAGTTTAGAAATTTGATTGGATCACCCAAGCTGATGTCGCGCAGATAAAGGAAAGAGGAAGTTATTTCAAATCACGCCGAGCGGACAACGGCGATGAGGCTGAGATCTGGTGATTGGCTTAGAGCTCGACACGGGGCTACGTTTCTGCTCTGCACTTGTTTTTCTGTGAACGTGTGCATACACAATAGCTCTATTCTTTCTGTGAATCCCTTGTGCCTAGCCCCTCCCTCGACCTTTCCTCCACTACTCCTGAACTAATGAATTTGCCAGTTTGACTCAGCGGCAGTGGAGCGACTAAGCTTGATGGATGTACAGACTTTTGTTTGACTTGCGTTAGCGTCGGGAGACTTTGAGAGTTGTAACCCTTCCCACTTCCTTGCCCCCCATACCCTCCCTTCCCTTCCTCTTAGACCAAGGGCAAGGCTAGTACCAGCACCCCGATACGTTCATTGATGGACGGAGATAATTGTTGGGGTACTTAATGCGCATTTTATAGCCACGCATGTTATAAAATGACTTTATTTACAAATATATTTCATTAATAAGAGTGAGCCTAAAGTTATTCACAAATGTTGGCATACAGATTTGGATGGAATCTCGAACTAGTTTACAAATAACTTAGTAAATATATTTGTCTGAGACATAGGACATCGAACACAGTTTGTCCTAGCAAATATATCTTTATTTGAAGTATTTAACGTGTACTTTATGAACTGATTGATTATATCAGCACGCCGCCTTATATTAACTTAAATAATAATTAATATAATAATTATATAACAGACACAACAATAACTATACTCCAGTCATTATTTTATCATTGTGAAAGGGGAAACCCCCATTTCATCAATGATACATATTTCAGCCATGTCGGGAATCAAACCGGAGACCCTTATCTCTATAAAAAAAACTCGCCACCGACTGAGCTAAAATATCAGACTTCTCGCTAGTAAGATAATGATATTTTTCTGAAGATTGAAAAATAATTCCTGGATACGGGAATCGAACCAGGTGTCCAGGTGTCATTCTTCCATTTTCAGAATATGATATCTAGATGGAGTAATCCTCACTAAAAGCATAATTAATAGCTTTGGCTATTTGATTCTTAACTGATATTTTTGTTAATACATGGGCTATATAAAATGTTTAACTAAAGTATATCCTCACAGAATATCATAGTGATAATTTTGAATATATATGTTTGGAGTAGTTAAGGTATATTCTCACTAGTGTCATATATATAATATATAATAATATATAATAATAATATATAATATATATATTAAAATATGTAGTTCATACTTGCATTATTTATAGTTCAAACTCTATAATAACTTATTTGTATACTTTTTATTTTTAATATATGGGATTCCACATGTATTAATCTTCTCTTGTCTTATATTAAATTTGATAAGCCCGTTTCCAGCAATAGAAATTACGAGGAAGTGACTGAACATATTTTGACAAATGACCACTCATTTCAACGGTTAGGAGTTCAGGATGTCGAGAAAAATATTAGTTTTCCATGAAAACCCGATTTTCACAAAGCATTTTCAGTTTTTCATTCTTTATTTAATCACCGTTGAAACCGTTATTTGCACTTTGGATGAATATCTCTCTTTGGATGCTTGTCATAACACATCTTGCCTAAACTGGGGAAACCATAATTGTCTATCGGAGTTTTGTTATTGATGATTCGCACTTAAATCAAAAATATTGAGCATCCTTAGAAAATTAAAAGGTTAAGTTGATGAGTTCGCGAAAATATTGTTTACGTTATGTTATGTTATGTGCATGATAAAATAAAATTTTAAATATGTTTTTTTATGTATTATAAGCTCGAAAACAATAAATTGATCTTGAATAATGTTTAAAAATAGCCACTTTATCAATCTAAGTATGGGTTTTGATGTTCATTTTATTTTAAAAAATGGGTTTTGATGTTTATTTTAGCAAACAGTAACACGAAATAAATATGTAAATTAAGATGTGTTTTAATTTATCGCTTAATTTTGAGGATATTATATTTAATAGTAATGTTTTGTGTACCTCATTTATCTCTTCACATTATTACAAATTGCTACTATAAGTTTATTTATGTTTCCATTTTGATACTTAATTCTGAGAGAATAATATTTGAAAATACCACAATGTATTGTGTATAGCATTTTTTTTAAACATTCTATCTTACACTCTCTCTGATGCTCTCACAAACTTTCCCCCACTCGGTCCTCACACAGACACACACATACACACATATACACACACACAAACATACACTTTATATAACTCTATTTCTCATATAATCATCTCTCATTCTCTCTCACACACACACTCTCTACCCTCGCATGCACTCTTTATGATACAATTTCTCTCACATTATCTTTATTATACTCTCTTTCTTAAGCTTTCTCTCAAATGCTTCCACTTTCTCTCTCAAACGCTCTCTCACTCCCAAAAATTATATATTTTGAATACTCTCTTTCACCAAAGATCTCTCTCTCTCTCTCTCTCAAATTCTCTCCCACTCAAACACCATCTCTTTCAAACTCTCTCTCTCTATCACTCTCCTTCTCTCTATTTAAATCTCTCTCTCAAACTATCTATTTCACACTCTCTTTCTTCCAAATTCACTCTTTACATTTCTCTCTCTAACTCCGTCTCAATCACTTTCTCTAAATTCTCTATCTAACTCTTTCTCTAACTTTAATTTTCTCTCTCTAAACTAATCAGCCCCTCTCTAACGTTCTCTTTCAAATCTTCTCTTCCACGCCCTCAGATTTTCTCTCTCTGTCACACACTATACCTCTCAAAATTCTACACACACACTCTCTCTCTATCTCTCTCCCCCCCCCCCCCCCCAACCCCCCCACCTATACTACCACACTCCACCACAGACTCTTTTTTTTCTACC
>CABFVX010002568.1:0-51374 GCA_902151425.1 Timema shepardi | reverse complement strand
CCCCCCCCCCCACACACACACACATCATATCACGCATTCTCCCTCACAATTCTTTCTATTTCTCTCACACATTCTCATTTTCACACTCACCCACACAATTACACAATCACACATTCACACACTTAAACTCTCATTTTTACTATCACATTTTATCACTCTCTCCATTATGTATTATTATATATAATTTGTTAAGCCCGTTTTACGTAATAGAAATTACGAGGAAATGACTGAACATATTTTGACAAGCGAACTCTCATTTTAACGGTTAGTAGTCCAGCATGTCAGGAGAAATATTAGTTTTCCACGAAAACATGATTTTCACAAACAACTCTCAGTTTTTAATTCTTTGTTTAATCACCAGGGAAACCGTTACGTGCTGCATGGCTGTAAATCTCTAAATAAAATATACCTCTTTAGCTAAAAATAGTAACTCAATCTTTATTTGTTGGACCAAACACATCAAAATGTTTTCTTTGGATTAATATTTCTATCTCCGTGCTGGTCATAACACATCTATATTAAGATACCTAAGCTGGGGAAACATTTATTTTTTATTGAAATGTTGTTGTCGTTAATTCACATTTAAATATATAATATTGAGCATAATTTGAAAATTAAAAGGTTCAGTTGTTAATTCCGCGAAAATATTGTCTACGTTTTGGTTCACGCATGATAAAAGATGCTTAAATATGTATTGGTATGTATTATAAGCTCAAAAACGATAAAATGATCTTGAATATTAACATATAATTTGAGAAGCCCATTTCTGGTAGTTGAAATTACGGGTAAATGATCACCAATTTTTACAAACAAACGCTCATTTTTAAGGTTAGGGGTCCAGGATTGCCGGGAAAAATAGTAGTTTCCAACGAAAATCTGATTTTCCCAGAGAATTTTCAGCCTTTCATTCTTCATTTACATCGCCATGGAAACCCTAATTTGTCCATGGTTTTATACCTGTGAATAAATTATTTCTCTTTGGTTAAAAATAATAACTCAACACTTACTTAAGTTATATGGTGGAAAAAACATAAAATTATGAGAAAAATCCATACATAACTAACTAAACAAACCATTGATAGTAGGTTAGGAATATGTAATTTTGTTTGCATGGATACTTATCTTTCTTTTTTAATTTTGAATACTTATCTATGACTAAAAAATTGCTGGTATAATAGTAGGCCTTAGAAAATCTTTTATCTAGATATATTTTAATTGAGGGAATTAATTTCCTAGACTGGGAAAACATCTATGGTTATTGGAATGTTGTTATCATTAATTCGTATGTAAATAAACAATATTAACTATAATTCGCAAATTAAATTTGACTAGTCAATTTAGCGAAAATACCCTCCTACTCTCTCTTTCACATATACACATACTCTCTCTCTTTCTCACACCCACACACACACACGCTTTTACACACGCTTTCACACACTCTCTCACTTTCTCTCTCACGCTCTCCATATCTCACACTGTCCCCTCTCTCTCATCCACCCACACACACAATGCTTTCACACACACTCTCTCATTTTTCTCTCACACTCTCTCTATCTCACACTGTCCCCTCTCTCTCGCTCACACACACACACACACATCCCCTCCTCTTTCCCACTCTATCCCTTTCACACATTCTTTCTTACACACTCCCTATCTCACACTGTCTCTCTCTCTCACACACACTCTCTCTATTTCACTTTCTCACACTCTACCTATCTCACACTGTCTCACTCTCACACACAAACCTCCTCTTTCCTACTCTATCCCTTTCACACATTCTTTCTTACACTCACTCTCAATCTAAGATTCACTCTTTCCCACTTACTTTTTCACACTTACTCTCTCATACTCACTCACACACTTACATAAGCTCTCTCCACATTTTTTCTGAGAACCCATTTCCGGTAAATTAAGTCATGAGAGAACGGCTGAACCAATTTTGACAAACTGTTAGCCTACTCATTTTAAAGACCAAGGGTTCAGGATGCCGGCAAAATAGTAGCTTCCAAAGAAAGCCTGATTTTCCTAGTAAATTCCATATTTTGTGCTGTGCTAGGAGTGACTCATCTGTACAATTATTATTTGCTTACTTCACCATGGAAATCACGATTTGTGTATTATTTATATCGGTAAATAAAATTTTGTACAGTGCAACAAATATTTAAAAAAATTCAATAATGTATCCCTATTAAAACCAATCATAAGTTAGAAATAAATCATTATGTTTGCACTGATACTTTTCCTCCTTTAATTTATGAGTATTTACATCTGATCACAAAATGACCTGAATTATAAACTAAAAACGATACATTTATGTTTAAATACATTTTGGTAGCGATATGAATAAGTTTCAAAAATTAATAAAATGAAGTTAAATGTATTTAAATAGTCACTTTAATTATTTAGGTGTGGGTTTTGGTATTGATTATTTCAAATAATACTTCAATACAAATAAGTAAAATTGTTTCCATGTTATTACTTGATTTTGAGTGAATAATATTTAAAAATAATGTTTTGTGACCTACTTTGATGACCACACGGTATAAGTCGCTACTCTTGCAGTATGATAGACTGCCGATGATGAGTAGATCAAGTTTAGAATCTCAGTGGGCGTACTGAGAGTGGTTTTCCCAAAATAATTTTTCACTCTGCCTCCACAAAAATGTGGGTACACTTCCTATAATATAAACTTACTCATCACTATAACCATTAAAGTAGTTAGTAAACAAGTGTATAAACTGAAAGGGAAGTAAGTCATGGTGCTAAAACAAGTTTTGTGTACCTCATCGATATTTTCTTTCTCTCACTCTCTCTCACACATACATACACACACTAATACAGTCATCATTCCCTCTTACATTTTCTCAATCTCTCACTTTCCTTCTTTCAATTTATCTTATATTTAATTCGATAAGCCAATTTCCGTTGATTGTAATTTGGAGAAAACTGCTTTAAAACCAATTTTGACAAAGGAACACTCATTTTAAAGGTTAGGTGTCCATTATGTCTGCAGGTTATCTATACAATCATTCTTTGGTTACATCTTAATGGAAAACTCTACCAGTGTTTAGTTGTATATCGGTAAATTCAACATTTATCCTTATTTAAAAACAACTTGATTCTTACTTGAGTGGTCTGGTGCAAAAAATAGATAAGATATCTTTGCAAAGGGTCCTTTTAAATTAGTGCAATAATCTGCAGTTATCGCTGCAATGATCCAGTAATATTATTATTATACTCTCTCTGAAAACCTACTTATTTGATTCTGACTCGGATTAGTTAAGGTTTACCCTTGTCAATAACATGAATGTATTCATATAATAATAATATTTAGCACCGCGTCTTACTACCCGTTCGGGTTATACGCTTTGTATTCATATCATTATACTAGACGTGCATGTATAAAATAGTAACACAAACTTCCTTTAAATACTAATATACCCTGTTTATAAGCTATAACAAACATATTCTATCCACCATCCCAAATTGAACCTGTCTAGTGGAACCCTCTTACCACTCAGGCAAAATCAAACGTTCCATCTCTAAGCATATTCAGCTCAATAAGAGAGAAATAGATAAAAACAAAAAGGTAACATACACACATGCTTCATTTTTGTTGAGTCCAAATTGACGTGGGCGATGCAATAAAAGGTCCCTTGTTCCGAAGTTGTTTTGTCCAGGTTTTTTTTTACTCGTGTGAATGTAAACAGAATGTAAAAAGTTTTCAGAGGTGCTAGACTGAAGGGAAGTATCATTTGTACACGGAAGCGACCTTTATCAAGTGGTTCTAATGGAGCTCTGACCTGAAACGGGTCTGTACAGTACATGTTTTCAGGGATTAACATGTTAGTTGGGGGATCCATGCCTCTAGATATGTAAATGCAATTTAACCTGATAGGTAGCAGTTCTATCTTAACTAACTACACTACGACCCTATTATATAAGCCTATCAATAGTGTAGTCTTTCAGGGTAAGCTTGTTACCTTCCAGGGTATATGAATTATACATACGTGCTAGTTGAGATGCACGTAAGCCGTAGTAGGGATGCTCATTATTCCTAGGGATCTACACAAGTCTAAGAAAAATTATTAAATTAAAAATGTACAATTCATTTACCTTCAAACCTAACGGATTGCCCTATACTGCCATTTTATAAATATAAACCATGTCGTAATGGAAACGTATGAATCTAGTTAGTCGCACTTCATGATAAATGATGTGTTCGTGTGGACCCGGTTCTTGTGGAAATGTGCCCCCACTCCTCTTTGCTATTAAGTTTGTACCCCTCGCTAGCCTTTATCATATTCTGGCCCTCTTTCCCCAACTAAGTTTAAACTCGGCAAGAAGTTTAACCCATGATTTAAACCACATATGTTTTCCCGCAAAATATGTATGCCGCTTGAACCAGGGTTAAATTAAACTCTCATGTGAGACGATTTAAACTTCATATACTACAAACGTTGTTTTGAGCATGGTGTCTACAAATACCATCATAGAGCGATACGTTTAAGCGGGTGTAATATTTTGGTGGAATGTAAATGTTTTGTTGTGCTTCCGCACCGTTTGAATACTATTCAATCACAATATCACGTAAAGAGTCTTTCAGCAACACGTACAGTAGCCCCATGGCTTCTTGGGTGCTGACTGACAGCTCACAGCTGACTTCTGACAGTCAACATTTAGGTATATACCTACATTCTTACTGTCATAAGTGCCAGCTGCTAAACACATGTTTTTGCAGACCATCTAGTTTTAGTTCGGCGTAGAGATACGTAATTTAGTCTGATAACTTTTTAAAGCTGTGAGTCAGCACCAAAGAAGCCATGGGGCTACTGTAGGTCCATGTGATTGTAAGCGTGTGTATGAGTCTTGGGAACAAATCCTGGGTGCTCTACTTGCCATTGGAGGAGACCGACCATCAACCAAAGCAGAGCGTTAGATACGAAGAGTGAGAGGAATACAATATGAGTGAAGCTTGAACTTTTGGAAACGGCACTTATGACGGTGTTTATGTATTTTTGCTGACCTGGATAAATTTTATAAATAAAAAACTCAAACATGTCACTATGGACATAATCATTGTTGTTGAGCTATATGACTCATTGATTAATCTAGTTTGCAAAGTTTTTAATAAATTCAATCATCAATGAGTTTATCCCAGATAATCGAGTAGTAGAAAGATAAAAAGCGGAATAAAATATCAAAAATACTTTGTTTGGGTGAGTTTGCAGTGCTAGTTAACATGGATGGTCGATATCATTTATGAGTCACCATTTTAATATTCCCTAACAAGAGTCTTCTTTGTCAGCTTCAGAAGAGACGCGATGCTTATAACCGATTCCATGATAAATCCTCATTTTTCACTAAGCTGACATGACCTTGGACAACGTTACTTAAAAGCAACGCTGCTGCAGAGTATCTATTCAACTGATCTTTGATAAAGTTTTGTTGATGTATGCCTCTACTTTTATGCACATTTCTCTTCAACTTCTATGTGTGAATAGTACTCAACTCAAGGGTTGGTTCAGAAACATAGAAAACCAGTCTAAAATTGTTGTAGTGGCTTTGAGAACACGATATACAAACGTGTACCCCAATGTTAATATTAAACCTCGTATATGTGTTTGTATTACGATCCTAATATTCTCTGGAAAACGGAGTTTTTATGGGTTAAATTGAGTCAAAAATTATTTAAGATCAAATGAATGAATAAAGATTTAGCTCGCTTGCTGTATTAAGGATTGAGTCAGACTTGTTGAAATATTTAAACTATAATAGTATTGTCCATGAATTCACTAGTCTAAAATCAAGACGTGTGATTGCATAAGTATGTGTGCATTTGTAATTTCGTAGTAAGTATTATTCTTTAATAAAAATTGTAAGGAATATTTTCAATACAGTAAATAAATTATCGAATAACTCAATGCATTGTAGTGAAAAAGTCCTGTTCCATTTGTTTGTTATTAAGATAAGTCAAAACTGGGTTGCAAATTATATATAGCCTAGGGAATCCGAAGGAATCAGTCCACCCCTGATTATTAATTTGAAATAATGCCTCCCACACGAAGGCCAACAAAACTACGTGGTCTCATTTACCAATTTTTAAAATAGGACGAGACAGATTTATTCGATAGGTTTTTAATGCACAAAACAACGATAAACATGGTTTTAGACATCAATGAATTTAAATCTACCAAGAATAGAGCTATTTCTCCTGACTTTTAAGTTTTTATTGGCATTACGCTTTTATGCTTCGAGAATTTTTCTCATCAACACACGTGCTCATAGTGATGCACATTATTCGACAGCTAGTAAGATTGTGAGACAAATGTCTGTAGCGTTAGCACATTTATGTCCTCAATCAGGGAATTAGCCGGAAACTTTTTTGCGGTGGGAGTGTTGGAGGGGGAGAGGGGTGAGATGCCATTTTAAAATAAAATATTGACAAAGAGATACGTATAAACATCTAAGTTTTGATTATAATTAAGAATTAGAAGACAGTGTGGAGCCCACCCTAGACGACTTCTGAAATCAGTGTAATTTGAAGGGGTTTCTTATTAATTATTTTGATTATTTACAATTTAATATTTAATTTAACATTTATGGAAGGGGATAATTTTGGTGGGTAATATTTGTGATGTCCCCCTCGGCTACGCTCCTACCTTCAATTAATTAATATTCTCACTAATATGGAAGGCATTCGTAAGGCAAAGCTGTATTTTTATTGAAGAGCTTGTTTTCTAAACTGTTTAGGTGCTTTGGATTGCAGACACGTAAAGCTCCAGCCATATGGTGGAGATGCTGTGGAATTGTACCAGTATCTTAAGGGAATGTTTTGTTTAACCTGAAAACAATCACATCCCATTTCTTTAACTATATTCAGTAGACAATCAATTTCTGATTCATTAAAATTTCTACTTCTCTTCCAGGATAAAAGGAATAACTCCAAACAACAATGGACTACTAGATTAATACATTTATAAACAACCGTCAAATATAACCTTCTTGTTGATTTTGACAGCAGCTGTGTTAAAACACAAACACCTATTGATCTGTTAAGCAAAAGTACACAAAGAGGGCAGCCAAAGTAATGTTTCAAAGTTTAAACTAAACTGTGTCCAACATTTTGTTCTGAAAACGAATTGTAGTGCAACCCACTGATAAAAGTTAAACGAAATCAACTTAAACGCAACAGTTGCTATTTGGAGAAATCTGCCCTCTTTGTAACAAGCTTACCTTATATTATTACAATATGGCATAACTTATAAAATGGGGTCGTAATGTAATCCATAAAGATAAGACTGCTGTATTTTAGGGCAAACAAAGATTTCATGTTTATAAACTGTTTTTCCCTTTCAAAAAAAGCATTGCACGAAAATGAATGCATAGCTTAGGACTAACATTGGATGCTCATGATGACAGAATTAAATATAGCTCAATCTCGAATCACTCCCTATCTTCACGAGGAAAATTAAACTATTCCAAAAACTAATGGACTGTAAACATTTTCAAAGACTTTGAAATGGAAAACAAGAATGGACCTTACACATTATCTGTGTATGTTACTTTTGATGCAAATACTAACACAGTGATTGTGATTGCATTTCACATGGGAATAAGGCCATAGTTCGGACGTCTGATAAACATTCACGCTAACTAAAAAATAACGTAGTTTCAAAATGGTGGTTGCAAAACACTACTATTTGGCCTTTATCTCAGTTTATACTTGTATTTTCATTGGACTAAATTTTTGAGTTTCTTAGATATAGAGTATACATGATGGCCATGTTGAAAATAATTGCGGACTTATAACACTATTTCTCAACCTGTCTAGCGCTCTAGCTCTAAACTATGGGAATCCGATTTTAAAATATAACCTTAAGTGACCAAGCCCGGGTCTATAATCATAATCTATCATATTGTCTGCCTCACTATCTGTTGAATAAACCATTTAATACACTTCTATTTGTTTATAATTCATTTGGAAGTGTAAATTAACATTTGTTTTCAACATTGGATCCGTATTATGAAACAGAATCCGTGTGAATAAAGGGAAAATAACTAATAGATAAATAAAACTTTTTGTCGAAAGAAAGTCGAGGTTGTGAATAGAGCAGTTTATCGAGAATCTTATTATCATAGCTGTGATTACTATTACGGTAAGTTCCTTTTGAGGTAACTCAATGTCTGGACTGAACATGCATTAGACTACTACTTTGTATGAATATCCATATTATTTTATTGCAAAGTAGTGATATATTTTTATTATGTTTTCTTTCATTTGTCCCATTTTTTACTTTCTCTCAACTACTTGAAGAAAGTATTGCAAGCGTAAACATAATTTAAAAAACATCGAGATTTTGATAAATGTTGACGTTTGAAAAAACCCTGAAGTGAAAAGTGGTTTTCGTAATACCGTCTGTTTGTCTCTTTGTCCATCTATTTCTCAACTTACGAAACAATTCTACCAATTTGGCTAAGACTTGGTATTTAGGGCCTTCATAAGGCTTCCAAATGGAGTTTTGGGAATTAATTATTCACCCCTAAAACTTAAGGTTGGTTAATGAAGAACCCAAAAAGATAAAATCAATTTACTTTAAATTTGTTTTAACAATTTTTATTGAATAATTTTTTTATCTTGGTATTGTTTAGCATTAAAAACAAAATAAAAATTCTCATTTTCCCATAAACATGACTTTAAGGGCAATTTGTATAAGCGTAAATTTCCAATTTTAATATAATATTTCCACAACTATATGAAATATAAAATAAATTACCATAGTGAAGCTATTATACTATTAAAATTTAAAAAAAAATTAATTCTAGACGTATTTGAATAAAATCAATAGTTTTTAATTTATAAACCAATATCTAAACTCTTTGTGGATTATTTTGAAATATAAAATTGATCGTTATGCTATTTCGTGGAAAGAGATGCTTCTCTTTTCTGTTCCTATGACATTGTATGTTATTACATTTATGCTTTTTGGTGGAATGTTTCTGCAAAAACATATATTATTTCGTTTCACTAATCTTACGAGTTTTAAGTAAATGTTTCTATTGAAAAATTAAACGGAAATAGTTTTTGCCGTGCATTGTTTCATTTATATGAACTTGTGCCAGCCCCAATACCATTTTACCAATAGTCCACCGACCGTGTATTTGGTCAAATAATATGCTTTTAATAGTTACACAGCCTATAATGTGGACTTCGTTTACCCTGGATGGTAGTAGTCTCACCTTGACGGGTTGTACTATGACATTATAATATAAGCCACGCCATAAAAGAATCGCGTAAGGTAAGCTTGCAATCATTCAAGGTAAATAATGTGCACATAGCTTCTTATATATAATTTGATAAGCACATTTCGGGTAATAGAAATTACTAGGAAATGACTAAACAGATTTTGACAAACGTCCACTAATTTTAATGGTTAAGAATCCAGAATGTCAGTAAAAATAGTAGTTTTCCACGAAAACCAGATTTTCACAGAGAATTTTCAGTTTTTCATTCTTTGTTTGATCACCATGGACACTGTTATTTACTGCATGGCTTTAAATCTCCAAATAAAATATATCTCTTTGGCTAAAAATAATAACCCAATCTTTAATTGTTGGTCCGAACACATCACAATTTTCTCTTTTGATGAATATTTCTCTTTGGATGCTGGTCATAACACATCAAAATTGAGATGTCTAAATTAGGTAAACATTTATTCTTTTATTGGAATGTTGTTGTCGTTAATTCGCATTTAAATCAATAATATTGATCATAATTCGAAAATTAAAAAGTTGAGTTGTTAAATTCATGAAAATATCTTTTACGTTTGGTTTCGCGGATGATGAAATTATGTTTAAACATTTTTAGGTATGTATTATAAGCTGAATGTGAGGAATGCCAGGCCTCCACCGTGGTTCGGATTCCACGTTAAACTGTAGGTCCTCCATTTCATCTCACAATCACCCTACAATTACACATTAGCGTAAGTGCGTATAACCCGAACGGGTAGTAAGACGCAGTGCTAATAATAATAATAATAATAATAATAATAATAATAATAATATAAGCTCAAAAAAAAGATATTTTAAAAATGTTAAAGATAGTCGTTCTACTATCTAAGTATGAGTATTGGTGTTAATTTTTTTTCAAATAAAGGGTTTTAATTTTCATTTTATTCAAATAATGGGTTTTGATTCATTTTAGCAAATAGTAACACAAAAAAAAATACATAAGTTAATCTGTTTTCATTTGACTGTTTAGTTTAGAAGATATGATATTTAAAAGTAATGTTTTGTGTACCCCATCTATCTTTTCCCATTATTAAAAATACAGTAAGTTCAGTTATATTTCCATTTTGATACTTACATTTGAAGGAATAATATTTGAGTACCACATCTATAGTTTAACATTCTCTCTATAAGAGACTCTAACGCTGTCGCACACTCTTTCACACTCACTCCCTTCACAGACACACACACACACACTAACTATTAAACACATTATATAGTATAATCTTTTCTCATTCTCTCACACACTCACGCTCTACCCTCACAGACACTCTTTATCATCCAATTTATATCACATTATTACATTTTTATACACTCTCTTTTTTAAGATATGTCTAAAATTCTCTCTCTCGACCGCTCTCTCTTTCTCAAACGCTCTCTCTATCTCTCACAAACGCTCAAGCTCCCTTTCAAGCTCCCCCTATCTCAAATTCCCTTTATCTTAAACTCTCACACTCAAACTCTTTCTCATCTCAATCTCACTATTTCAAACTCACTCTCAATATCTTAACCTCTCCACCTCACTCTCCATATTTCAGACTTTATATCTCAAACGCACTCTCTCTCAAACCCACTCTACCTCTCAAACCCACTCTATCTTTCAAACTTTCTTCCTTAATTTCTCTCTTTAACTCTTTCTCTCAAAAACTTTCTCTCTCTTTAAACTCCCTATCCTTAACTTTCTCTAAATCTCATTTTCTCTCTCTAAACTAATTCTTCCCTCTCTAGCATTCTCTCTCAAATTCTCTCTCATCAACCCTCACATTCTCTCTCTTTTTCTCACAATGTCTCTCGCAAAATTTTACACTTTCTCTTTCTCACACACACCCTCTCACACACTTTATCGCGCACTCTAACAAACACATTATCTTTCTCTCTCTCACACACAAACTCTCTGTCCCTGACTTTCACACAAACTCTCTTTACTCACACACACATTCTTTTTTCTCTCTTGTATTTCTCTCTCTAACACATACCTATAATCTCATTTCAATCACTCACACTCCCTCGATCTCTCTCAATTGCCCATTCTCAGTCTCTTACATTCACTTTCTCACACTCACACTCTCATTTTCACTATCACATTTTATCACTCCCTCTATTTTATATCTTATATATAATTTGATAAGCCCTTTACCAGTAATATAAATTACTAGGAAATGACAGAACAGAATTTGACATTTATAAAGATTAGGGAATCAGGATGCCGGTAAAAATAGCGTCCTAAGACTAAAAGCCAATTTTCCAAGAGAATTTTCCATCTTTTCCTTCTGTATGTGCAATGGTTAATCTGTACAATCATTCTTTGCTTACATCACCATGGAATCATTGACTTGTGTATAGCTGTATATTGGTAAATAAAATTTTTGTCTTTGTTTAAAAATAATCATCTCAATAGTTACTAGAGTGGTTTGGTGTAACGAATAAATAAATATTTGGGAGAGGGGTAATTTTAAAGTTCTCATCGGGGCGTGAAGGCGAAAAATATAAGTTTTTATTCAAATTACACACCTAAAACTATATAAAAAAATGTTGATAGCCTCTGACGAGTAAACTTCTAGCTAAAATGTGAGTGAGGGCTTATTATATAGAACTTTCCCAATAAAATATTTAAAATACATTTTAATGCAATAATCTGCAGCCATTACTGCAATGGCCCACTAGTATTTATAAAATTATGTAGGCTTATATATCTGATATTATGTATTATAATATTTATTTATAATTATAAATATTGTTTCATGTATCTAGAGATAAAATTCATTGTATGTGGTTACAGATCTACGTGCGTTTAAAAATGCACAATACACACACTTCAGCAGATCATACGCATACTAAGAGTCAGTTCTAGAGCTTATATTAATTATGGTTTATACGAGTTAAAGTAGTGAATGCAAGAATTATAGGGCCATTAGTGTGTTCAGTACACCAGGCAAAGTTTTTGGGAGAGTTTTAATCAAAGAACGGGTGAGTAGAAAAAAGAATAGCACTCAAAAATATGTGAAATTAAACAGAGATAGCCATTTATTTTTCAAATAATACATCAATTTTATGTTTTGTTATACCGTTTGTAGTAATCTAAACTTTTTATTGCTTGAGGTTATAAAATATTTTATATCTGTAATCACCAATACCTTGTCATGACGATTTTTATTAGTTTTTATACGATTCATCCATACGAATTAATAACACTATTTTATATATATTTTTTCATTTTCTATTATATTTTACAAACAACACTATTCATTTTTCTAATTCCTTTATATTTAATTATTTTGTCATATAACTTCTCACATTGTGTCTGTAAAACTTTAATTTTTTCAGTTCATATTAAATGTGTTATCCATCACTTTTTTCTGTAATTAAATTGACCATATATTTTTTATTTATTTTTTTATCAATAATGATTCAAGATTTATATAAATTAATAAGCATCAATTTTCCAATCCAAGTCTTAGCTTATGTAAATATGATTTTATTTATTTATTTATGTATAGTTAAACTTCAGGGTTATTATATTTATATTCATAGTTTAATGTACACCAATGTATTTAATTTTAGTTGACATATATAATAAGTGTTTTTGATTTCCTGTGTTTATTTATTCATCATATATGGGTATAAGCAAGAAATAACAATTAATAATAAAATGACATTAAAAAAATGGAGAATCCTTTATTGTTCTTTGATATATTTTTTAAGCTCGGTTAGAGGCTTCAGTTGACAAAATATAGGTTCTATATAAAATGGTAAAGTTTGATACTTTCAATAATTAAAAGTGAAATTTAAGTCTTAGTTCGTCTCCTGAGATAGTTTCTGGTAAATTATTAACCATTAATGCCAAGATAGAATATTTATCTGAACCATTATATTTAATTGGAATCCATTAGAGATTGTAAAGTGGTTAGATGACTCTATATCTTGGAACATCTATTGGAATGTTCTTTTGTACAAACTAAGTTGGACTAATTTGAAATAAGATTATTTTAGCACAGATTTAGATATCTAATGGTTAATTTTTTCAAACATTTTAGTTAAGATGAGAGTTTAAAATGTGGCGATATTTTTCAACCATTTTATGCCAATAAACTTGATCATCTACTATCCTCTAAAGTTTGAGTCATATTTTCTAATAAAATGTATATATTCCTTAGTTGAAGAATTATTATTTTTAAATAACTATAACCTGATTTTACACCAAGTTTACGAATATTTAGGTCAACTTAAAACTTTGAACTGTGTGTTGTTAAATTAAAATAATAAAATAGAATAGTTAGTTACAGCAATTTAATTAATGTGAATTAATTAATAGAAACTAAATTCTGATTATTTTTTCCCCATAAATTATATAATTCACATTATGTAATTCAAAAGCATGCTGCAGGTAGGATTGAAAGATTTATGTGGTTTGATTACAGTTAATTTGATTTTTATACTGTTTCACATATTTTAATTTAAAACGTCTACGAGTCAATATAAATTACTTTTAAATATTCACTTATATCCATTCTACTCTTTTCTTTCTTTTGATACCATTACTTTTACAATTTTACAAAACAAACATAGAACTGGTTAAACGAAACACTTTGTTAAATATTACCGCAAATCAAAATTCAAAGATACCAACAACCCTATATTTTAAATTGAATAAGAATTTTAGAACATATATAGGATTATGTTTAGTTATTATCTAATTTTTAGCGACATCGTGTGTAAATTGCTGCATTCTATTCAACATGGTGAATCTTACTGTTTATCTGCATCTCATTCAAATGGGCGCTAGCCCTGCCGATGGCATGCCCGAAGTCTTTGGAATAATTGATTTATAGACAATACAATCATTAGTAGGCTTACAGTGTGCTTTGTTTTGTGGGAATTGTAAGCCCTTAGAATAAAATAGGGGCTAATTCTCTGTAAATTCAACACATTCCTACACCTATGGTCACGTGACCTAAACTTAACTACCATATAGTGGACTACCAGTGGTAAGGGGTTCAAGGTTTGACTCTCAATATAGTGGCTAGGGGATAATTTTCCATATAATGCATGTTATATAATATTTTTCATTTTCATTTACTTGAGATATTTGACGTGCACTTTCTGAACCGACTGTTTGAATCAGCACATGTGAATTTCTATGAGCTAGAGCGAAAAGGCCTACACATTTTGCTGGGAAAAATATTTTCCCATACCTTTCAGTGTTCTTTTACATGCCACATTTGACATGGGACCAACGGCTTTACTTCCCCTACAAAGAAAGTTGTGCTACATATTTTTATCGCTCAAGAAATATCTGTTGACCTCAGCTGGGTTTGAACCTACGATAATCATGTCCTCAGGCAAGCACTTTACCCTAAAACAACCGAGGTCAACTGTATGATAGATCAATGTGGTTTTTCATTTCCCCTCCACGCTAATGTTGATGTGTTTTTTATACATTACCTCTCTTCTCTTTAAGGAAGTGTGACGTCACGGCAAGTCAAGATATAATTTCTTATATCTAAGTTTTAAGTATATAACACTAAAAAAATAACAATTTATTATTAAGTGGTTCTAAAATAGTTTTAAATTGTCATAAAATTATTATTTTCACCTTGAAGTAGTTTTTTTGTAAACATATTTTATTTTAAACCGTCAAGCCTACAACCTAGGCTATTTGGCTTATTCTTAGGCATCTTCCCATCCGGATGTAGATTAAAAAAAGTTCATGGAAGCATATTGCCAACTAGAAGAAGAAACCAAGAAAAGCTATTTATGAAATGTAAATCAATGTTGTACAGGCGTAATTAATAGGAGAATGAATGTTTATTCTCGAAAGTGGAAGAGAGGAGTTGTTATCAACAGATAATAAAGATACCTTGTAGGATAAACTGCTTATTTTCTTCTCTCGTTTTCTTTTCTGTACATTGCTTAGAGCACTTAGGTGCTTCGCCAAATAGCTTAAAATTTACCAAGTATGTAACGTCGTTAAGCCAAGCAGGTGATTGATATCCATGATGTGATCGTCCGTCATTCGGCTCACTCTCAATATTTAAATTATTGTAGTTCTTTGTTTCAAAATATGGCAAAACGAAATTGAAAGATACCAACAACCCTATATTTTAATTGAAGAAAAATTTCTAAAATATATAGAATTATGTTTAATTATCTGCTAATTTTTAGTGACATTGCGTGTAAATTGCTGCATTTTTCTGTGAATAGGAATCTAGGGTACGTGTACAAAGTTGAGATTCACAAGCGAGCCAGTTCCTCATTAGACTTGAGCTGCTTGTTAATCGTATACGGGGAGATTGCTTTACATCCAAGAGCCAACTATAAATATTGTTATCATGTATATAAATATTTTTAATATGTATATATAATTACATAAAACTATATTACTTAAATGAAAATATTGTTATTATCATTTAGCACAGCATCTGTTTGGGCCATACTCGTATGTACAAACTACGCTAATGCATTAAGGATGAGGTAGGTTACATTAAAAGGAAATGCACCCATATTTGTGTGGAAGTAAAATGCGAAATTGTTTGGAAAAATAAACACCCTTAGTACACTGAACTGGGATTCAAATACCAATCTTCCCGTCATTGGCAATCCAGTTTATTGTTAAAATTGCGTTGTAGACCACGTGGCCACTGATGTGAGCTCGTAAAATAATATAACTATTTTCTGTTTCCATACACAAGGTAGCCTCTTAAACAGTTGCCATTTTTGATAGTTGGCGGATGTGTTGATAGTCTAAATAATGTATAAATAGAGTGGATTGAGCTACCTTGCTTGTATGATATACATAATGTATAAATAGAGTACATGAAATTATCTTGCTTGTGTAAAAGTGCAAAAGCCACTTTAGACTCATACTTCTGTTTTGCTGTTCTACATGAAATGATAAGGATCCGGATATATGAAACATTTTCAACCGAATGGGTGGGCACGCGTATTAAGGTATTACCTTCAACTGTCTGGAGGAAATGGGGGTTTGAATCTTGGCTGAACGTACTAAGGGTGTCTTTTTGATAGGCAAACGTGAGTATATTTACTCTAATCTCTACCAGCCTATCACTACTTCATTATATATGTATGTGTGTGTGGATATCCCAGACGGGATATAATGTACTCGAAACAAAAACGTAAACAATATCGTTTAGTTTTCAAAAGTATGACCTCTTTAACGGATATAAAATAATTCTTATTTTGCCCTAAAAGGTTACAAAATAATATATTATAAAGAAATAAAAAAATCCTTAAAATTTTGGAGAGCTATACTGATAATAATAATAATAATAATGACAACTTAAAAAAATTAGCTCAAATTAGATTTCTATTTCAACCTTGAGAATAATTTTAGCACTGCGTCTTACTATCTTTTCGTTGTTATCCACTTATTTATTACTTACGATGATGTGTTAGGGAGAAAAGTTAACTGTTGTATAGGAAGATTACTCAAATTTTCGCAGAGAGAGATTGAAAAGTAACTTATGAAAAACTACCCTCAATACACCCGATTTGTATTCGAGCCCTGATCTCCACATTAGCTGCTGTCCAGTATATTGCGAGATTGATGCCTGAAACCATGCTACCACCGAAGTGGGTTTCTGAAATTTTCAAATTTCAATGTAATTTGGTTTGCTCTAAATATAATATAGGCCTTAAATGATGAAATACCTAAACATTTTATAATATTTAAAACTTAATGAGCTAATAAAACACTACGTTACAAGATAACTGCATTCCTGAGGAATTCATTATTTGTATATATAATATTTCTGGATCGAACTGTTTGCAGGGGATTTTGGCCCACGCAGACCACGATTGATAATATACACAGTGCTCTTTCCTCCCCCTTCTCCTCAAGCTAACCTCCTCAACCCCCGCAAAGTCTGAGTAATTAATCCTCGGACAGTAGGCCTTAACTAACGAGTTTATTTACGGTAGAGATTTATAACTGAGGTTCAGTTCTGATGTGGCAGGGACATGCAATGAACGGGGTCAAAGTTAAGCTCAGGCTACTCTCACAAAGTATAGATTTTGTCAATGAAATGGATAAATCGGCAGACAACTAATTTAAACCAGAAAAGACAAAGCACTCAGACTCCAGGTCGTTAATTCGTTACTATGAAAGTGGAAGCCCCAACTATAAAGGTAACCGTCAAGTCAGTAGTTGAACGTGAGACCCCCAGTTTAGGAGAAAGTAGCGCTACATTCTGAACTAAGGAGTCCACCAGAGAAATATATATATAACCGTTAAAGTAATAAATTAGTTACCATGCATAATTACCGGTTATTTTCCCCAAGTATTCGATATTATTGGTCAAAATGATTAAATACATGCAATTTAATATTTTAACTGGTTATTTTATACAACAACAATACCTGCCTGGCTTAAGTGATAAAAACATGTTTGACTGAAGGGATAGATTATAATATTCTGAAAATCTAGTTTATTATTTTAACCGATTATTTTATACAACAAAACTTGTCTGGCCGAAGTGATAAAAAACATATTTGGCCGAAGTGAAAAATTATAATATACTGAAAATCTATTTGCTGGGTTAGGTTTAGCTAGGTTAGGTTGGCTTGGACAGCTTCCACATAAAAATAACACCACACGTCCGCACTTAATGAAACGTGATGAGATTTATTACTTTAACCAGAGGGTGCTGGTTATTATACAAAATAACACGTTAATGTGAATAATTTGACTTCAACATGAAAAATTTATCATATTCACCAGAACTGTTGGCTATTTGACATAACATCCGGTGACTATGTATATTAATCTGATTTATCAAATAACCGTAATATATAATTATATATATATATATATATCAGTTTATTGGGCTTAGCGTCTTACTACCTGTTTTGAATTCGGGTTATATGCATATGTACTAATTACGCTGATGTTTCATGGATTAGGAAGGTTACATTTGGAGGAATTGCACCCTCATTGGCGTGGGGGCGAGTGGAAAACCACCCTTAGTGCATCCGACCAGTAACAAACTCCTATATCGCTATCTTTAGCAAACTGGACTAACACGAGGGTAGCACGTTAGACCATTCAACCATGGAAGCGGGTTACATATATACTCTATTAGTTAATTTGTTATAAAATATAAAGTTATATTTTGAGGATATTTACCCGCATTTCCTGGAATGATAGAAGAAAACCACCCTCGGAACAACCGTCCAGGATTTGAACCCCAATATTTCCATCATTGGTGGGCCAGTCTATTGCGAGAGTGATGCCTTGGACTGTTGACCATTAAGAGGGGTAATTAAAGTTATTTTTCTTTCCGGTAAAGACTAGGTTCGTTGTATAAAAGGAAATTGTCCTGGTGAGGCCAGAAATGAAACACTATAGTGCAGGAAGGTTTGGGGCGTGCTTGGGTGTTGTGAGGGGGTTGCCAATAGAAAGTAGGAGAGTATGTATTTATCTATATTTGGTTAAGAAACAATATACCTCTCACCCTACTGTTACCTCTTCCAAATGGTTAGCATTGCAGAACAGGCACACGATCAGAGTTTCCTTAGCCCCATAACCGTATGAATGGTCACGCAGTCTAAAGCTACAGGTTAGTTTATTTAATCAAGTTATATGTCGTGCACTTTCTGAACCGACTGAGTATATGAGAACACGAGAATTTCAATGAGCGAGAGCGAATGGGCCTATCAATTTTGCTGGAAAGGTATTTTCAGACACATTCCAGGGATCTTTTGCATGCTATAATCGACATGGAACTGATGTGTTTACTTCCCATCCAAAGGAAGTTGTGCTAATGATTTGTATCGTTCAAGAAATCCATCAACCTCAGCTGGGTTTGAACCTTCAAACATCGGGTCCTGAGGAGGGCACGACACCAAGACCATTGAGGTCGACTATTGGCTAGAAATATATCTAATTCACATTAACTGGGAGATCAAGGTTTGAACCTCGACTGTTTGAAATAGGTAAGGGTTTTGAACATGTATTTTAATACTGTATGTACTCTGCAGGTTTGTACTGCACATCAGGTTTGTCTGGTTTTTCGATTACGTGAAGTCTGAGCTAAAATCTCAGCCGGGAGTAATTGAAGTGTATCCCCACTCATCCCCTCTCTCATATGCGGCTACATTTCTTCTCAATCAATGGCTTTTAACCATAGATCTCAGGATGGCCCTGAAATTTGATAGAAATAATATTTATTTTCCCTAATATATAAATAAATATAGCATTTCCTTTAATTATGAACGTAGTCAACACAAGCAGCGAGGTATAAAACGTTAACATTTAACTTCAACTTGCCTATGTTTTAAACGTTATTATTTAATTTCCTGTTCATAGACTTCAGCACACCACAAAGTTTTACTTATGACTTCAAAACCAATCATATCTAATCTATATTTTATAGCTAGGAACAAATCTTTCCAATATACAGTGTTATTTATTATGTAAAAAAATCCACCACATACTCAATTTGGACCAAATCATTAGTTAATTTAGAAAAAAAAATATATTTTTAAATAAACTGCCCTTAAGATAGTTTTCTCCAAAATATAACCTAAAGTATACAGGGTTATTTATAGCTTAACACACTTTCTAAATATCCTTTCCAAACAAATTTTTTGCGCCATTTCCTAAAAATATTTAATTTAAAAAATTCAGTCCTTATTAATTTAAATTAATACTGGACACGAGCAGTGTGTCTCTCCCAAATATTATTCAAATAAACATTGTCACGAAGAAAAACGAACGAATTGACGCAGTGGTCCTGCGTGGGCGAATACAAGAATAAAGTAATAGATCAAATCAGTAACCATTATATTGTTGTTAGGGAAACGTGAACTCAGTCAAGGGTTTTTATTAGCACCGCGTCCTACTAACCGTTTGGGTTTTACGCCTATGTACTAATTAAACAAATGTATCATCCAGTCCACTTCACAACACCCTATCCCTATCTTGAGTTAGTTCCATCCAGTCCACCTCATTACACCCTATCACTATCTTGAGCTAGTTATTTCCAGTCCACCTCATTACACTTTATCACTATCTTGAGCTAGTTATTTCCAGTCCACCTCATTACACCCTATCACTATCTTGAGTTAGTTATTTCCAGTCCACCTCATTACACCTTATCACTATCTTGAGCGAGTTATGTCCAGTCCACCTCATTACACCCTATCACTATCTTGAGCGAGTTATGTCCAGTCCACATTGAATCATCGCCTCTCCTATGTAATAGAAGAAGTGACGAGTTTGTACATACAATAATTAAATGAGAATTTGGGAAGGATGAGACATAAGATAAATATTATAGTTTAACTAATCAGTTTATTTAAGTGTAAATAAGTGAAATAGAATTACGTTTTAAATAGATTTTCGATCAAACCATTCATAGCCATTTAAGACAAGTTTATTCATTTATCATGGACGTATACTTCCAGATATGCAGGAATAGAAATAAGCACCCTGCTGACTACAAACTAACAGAAGTAAGATTGAACATATAGTTTAGTTTAGAAACTCTAGAAACAAGGACCAACGCTTATTCTCATACGAAGGAGCGTCTGCCTTAATATAGCGGCAGTCAAAAATAGACACCAAATATTAATTTAACGTTAAGCCACAATATATAAAGACAATACAACCTAGCTAATACCACCTAAAAGGTCTAATCATTAATAACAATAAAACAATTATTTATTAAAAGAAAGGGTATTAAGTCCTAATTTAGATTGAGTTACTATGAAGGAGGTTATATAATAAGCTAGTTAGCTTGATTTAAAATCACAATTTTACGAAAACATAAGAATAATATTATAGAAGAGGAACCAGTTATTTTAAATAGTAAATGGCAAGCTATCAGGCATCTATACGGTTAAATTACTATGGCCGGTCAATTCCTAACAAGTACTTCCTGGACACTCACTAGTATATTTATACTTCCACCCTAACTTGGGCACACAATAACTAGTACAACCAATATTTGTTTTACTCATTACAGGCTGGGCTTTTTCCGGCAACATAAATCCACCGGGAGTTAATATCTGCCACATATTATTAGAATATATTAGCACTTGTATTCATAGTTTTAATTATATTTATGGTATTTTTATTGTAATTGTTAAAAAGAAGGTTTAACACGATACAGCCTCATTACACCCTATCACCATTTTGAGCTAGTTATTTCCAGTCCACCTCACTACACCCTATCACCATTTTGAGCTAGTTATGTCCAGTCCACCTCACTACACCCTATCACCATTTTGAGCTAGTTATGTCTAGTCCACCTCACTACACCTTATCACCATCTTGAGCTAGTTATTTCCAGTCCACCTCACTACACCCTATCACCATTTTGAGCTAGTTATTTCCAGTCCACCTCACTACACCCTATCACCATTTTGAGCTAGTTATGTCCAGTCCACCTCACTACACCCTATCACCATTTTGAGCTAGTTATGTCCAGTCAACCTCACTACACCTTATCACCATCTTGAGCTAGTTCAGTCTAGTCCACCTCACTACACCTTATCACCATCTTGAGCTAGTTCAGTCTAGTCCACCTCACTACACCCTATCACCATCTTGAGCTAGTAATGCCTAGTCCACCTAACTACACCCTATCACCTTCTTGATCTAGTTCTGTCTAGTCCACATCACTACACACTATTACCATCTTGAGCGAGTTCTGTCCAGTCGGCCTAATTAGACTCCATACCTATCTTGAGCTAGTTCTGTCTAGTCCACCTCACTATACCCTATCACCTTCTTGATCTAGTTCTGTCTAGTCCACATCACTACACACTATCACCATCTTGATCTAGTTCTGTCTAGTCCACATCACTACACACTATCACCATCTTGAGCTAGTTATGTCTAGTCCACCTCACTACACCCATTCACCATTTTGAGTTAGTTCTGTCTTTTCCACCTCACTACACCCTATAACCATATTGAGCTAGTTCTGTTCAGTCCCCATCATTAGACTCCATCCCTATCTTGAGCTAGTTCTCTCTAGTCCACCTCACTACACCCTATCATCATTTTGAGCTAGTTCTGTCTAGTCCACCTCACTACACCCTAATACCATCTTGAGCTAGTTCTGTCTAGTCCACCTCACTACACCCTATCACCATCTTGAGCTAGTTCTGTCTAGTCCACCTCACTACACCCTATCACCATCTTGAGCTAGTTCTGTCTAGTCCACCTCACTACACCCTATCACCATCTTGAGCTAGTTCTGTCTAGTCCACCTCACTACACCCTATCACCATCTTGAGCTAGTTCTGTCTAGTCCACCTCACTACACCCTATCACCATCTTGAGCTAGTTCTGTCTAGTCCACCTCACTACACCCTATCACCATCTTGAGCTAGTTCTGTCTAGTCCACCTCACTACACCCTATCACCATCTTGAGCTAGTTCTGTCTAGTCCACCTCACTACACCCTATCACCATCTTGAGCTAGTTCTGTCTAGTCCACCTCACTACACCCTATCACCATCTTGAGCTAGTTCTGTCTAGTCCACCTCACTACACCCTATCACCATCTTGAGCTAGTTCTGTCTAGTCCACCTCACTACACCCTATCACCATCTTGAGCTAGTTCTGTCTAGTCCACCTCACTACACCCTATCACCATCTTGAGCTAGTTCTGTCTAGTCCACCTCACTACACCCTATCACCATCTTGAGCTAGTTCTGTCTAGTCCACCTCACTACACCCTATCACCATCTTGAGCTAGTTCTGTCTAGTCCACCTCACTACACCCTATCACCATCTTGAGCTAGTTCTGTCTAGTCCACCTCACTACACCCTATCACCATCTTGAGCTAGTTCTGTCTAGTCCACCTCACTACACCCTATCACCATCTTGAGCTAGTTCTGTCTAGTCCACCTCACTACACCCTATCACCATCTTGAGCTAGTTCTGTCTAGTCCACCTCACTACACCCTATCACCATCTTAAGCTAGTTCAGTCTAGTCCACCTCACTATAACCTATCACCATCTTGAGCTAGTTCTGTCTAGTACACCTCACTACACCCATCACCATCTTGAGTTAGTTCTGTCTAGTCCACCTCACTACACCCTATCACCATCTTGAGCTAGTTCTGTCTAGTCCACCTCACTATAACCTATCACCATCTTGAGCTAGTTCTGTCTAGTCCACCTCCCTACACCCTATCAACATCTTGAGCTAGTTATGTCCAGTCCCCCTCATTAGACTCCATCCCTATCTTGAGATAGTTCTGTCTAGTCCACCTCATTTCACCCTATCACCATCTTGAGATAGTTCTGTCTAGTCCACCTCACTATACCCTATCACCATCTTGAGATAGTTCTGTCTACTCCACCTCACTACACCCTATCACCATCTAGAGCTGGTTCTGTCTAGTCCACCTCACTACACCCTATCACCATTTTGAGCTAGCTCTGTCTAGTCCACCTCACTAAGGCCTATCTCCATCTTGAGCTAGTTCTGTCCAGTCCCCCTCATTAGACTCCATCCTTATCTTAAGCTAGTTCTGTCTGCGTCTCCTCACTACAACCATCACCATCTTGAGTTAGTTCTGTCTAGTCCACCTCACTACACCCTATCACCATCTTGAGCTAGTTCTGTCTACTCCACCTCACTAGACCCTATCACCATCTTGAGCTAGTTCTGTCCAGTCCACCTCACTATACCCTATCACCATCTTGAGCTAGTTCTGTCTACTCCATCTCACTGCACCCTATCACCATCTTGAGCTAGTTCTGTCTAGTCCACCTCACTATACCCTATCACCATCTTGAGCTAGTTCTGCCTAGTCCACATCCCTACACCATATCACCATCTTGAGCTAGTTCTGTCTACTCCACCTCACTACACCCTATCACCATCTTGAGCTAGTTCTGTCTAGTCCACCTCACTATACCCTATCACCATCTTGAGCTAGTTCTGTCTAGTCCACCTCATTACATCCTCTAACTTTTAAATCCATTCTAATCCCATCCTCCTATCTGCGTCTCACTGATCTCTTCCCATTAATATTGCCAAACAATTCCTTGAACGCTGTTCTAGAGTCTTTAACCTGTACTGCATATCCTGTCCTTCTTAATCCGAGTGGTTTAATTAGTCTAACAATGCATGCCGGTGTGTAACTTATAAGTATGTAACGTTCAAGATTAGTTGGTTTATATAACTAAACTATATGTATTTACTGGAGAGATATTCGAATTATCAAAGAACATTTTTTTTCCATAAAATATGCAAAATACTGGGCTCAGATCGAGTTGTCTTTGCTCCCACATTAAGGTGGGAGTGTAGGGTACTTAAAAAAGGTAAGTCTTTTTGCAATTATTATTATAAAAAAAGTTTTTCAAGAGCTGTCAAGGTCATCGTGCCAAAAAAATTAAACTCTAAGTTTCTACTTAAGAGATATTATATTAATTTTGATCAATCATTTTTATAAAAAATTGCAAAGAATATTGTCCTTTTCTGATTTACCCTACGATCCCACCTTAAATACATAACGCACACTAACAATCTCTCCTCCATATTTATGGCTTAGGTTATAACCCCAATGTCTTGAAGAGAAGCAAGCTCCCTCACCTCCAAACCCTCATCTTATTAGATTCCTCGTGGCTCCCCGCGACGTAGCGCTTCTATTTAAAGTCGAGACGACGTGAGAGGAGCTATCACCTTACGTAGAAATGTTGGTGGCTTCTGGTGAAACAAGCTCTTCTCGGTGTCTGGTTCATCTCGCACCTAGCATTTTAAACCCATACACATGCTCCGACCACATGTCTCTTTCGAGATTTAACCACACGGAGCGTCATTTGACAGCAGTTAGATTGTACAAGAGGAAAATGCGCCTGAAGGGGATTTCATCATCACACACTTCCTTGTTCAAAACATTATTATTACTCTGGCCTATTGAGAACGAGAAAAATCTGGCAGAAATGGATTGTATACTTAAATGCAACCTTGTTTAAAACATTATTATAACGCTAGCAAATTGTACATAAAGAGAATGCACCAGAACAGATTGTATCCATATATACAACCTTTTTCAGACATTCTTAAAACCTTGGCCGTATGTATACGAAGAGAATATACCTGTAACGGATTATGATCTTACACAATTGCACCAATCTCAGATAATTTCAAACCCTTAATATAAACTACTTGACTGAAGCGATTGATACTGTCCTCTATGTACCCAACAGTTATTCATTTATTCTGCAACCGTCTATGAAACATTACCCTGTCAAACAAAATATGATTGGGGTCAACATCATTTTATAGAATTGTAAAATTTCTTCTTTGTTTGCACTACTTCCAAGTAAAAAATGATCGACTTCCATCAAAAATTTATAAGATGCTGCCTCAAAACAGGAAACCTAAATATTGACAATCTTATTTATGATTTCAAAGAATAGACTCCTATACTTTTGCTCCAATGAATCAAACTGCTCTTCTGAATTATCTTGAGAATCATCATAACTTTTGGGAATCTTTTTCCTTCTGGACAGAGTGTAGGAATTAACTTCTGCAGGTTTATTTTCATTTGCTTCAGGCCCTATTTCTTGGAAACTTCCTCTACAAGATGGAATGGTTGCTTTCAGCGTCATAAGAAATGTATTAGCCTTTTCAAGGTGAAGCGATTTATTTTACATGGCAAGATTTTCAGAGTCTACCTGACCAAATAATTTGACAAAAACAATAATAGTAAATAGAAAATAAAAGGTCTTAGATCTATATTAGGATGGTCTTAAATGAAGTAAAAATTCCATCAATGTAGTATAATTTGAAAGGACAGATGAAAACTACTTATCATGTAGGACGTAAGGGTAGGAAGTGAGGTGTTTCATCACATTTCATAGACTGAAAAATTGATAATTTCTTAGGGGAGTCTCGCACTTAGCCAGTTATAGCTTTGACCATATTAAGTGCATATCTACACTTAAGAATTAATGATATTGTATCTTGTACCACCGAGTTCAATAAATGTGCTAAGCAATACACATATAAATATCTTTTTCCCTCATTTAATATTTTTGCATGCACTCCATTATACACATCATACATATTGGCTGCTCAATTTAAACGTTGACCTCTAAAATTTTATGATGAACAAACCAAATAAAGTGAGTATATCACAAATAATACCACCAAATAAGTTTTAAGAAGTTGTACTTTATATTTCGTAAAAGCCACAAAGCAGCTCCTCAATTTCTAAACAATCTGTGACGAATTATACGCAAAATGAAACTGTTTTTTCATACTCACATAAGCTGTTTCACCACATATTATTGGAAAAATACAAAGAGTTTTAAATTGTTATTAGCTTCCAAAGAAGTGAATGACTCATTATATCAAGCATTTCAATTTAAATATCATGACCCTCTTTGAAGCTACATCTGTAATTCAGCTGAGTATTCTCATCGTACTATAGGGAGGTTATTGTAGTTAGTAAAGTAGTAGTATTATTATCAGTATGGGCTTCAATAGCAATATATTTAGTAGATAGATACAGCAGTGATGAAAATAATTTTAACACCATCATCTGCCTCTGTATCTTGTCGGATAGTTGTGTACAAACAATTACACCACCTTTTGAAGATTTATATTTCAGGACTGCTTCCCTATGACAGGTTGAAAGTTAATGCACTCTCAGTTTTCCAGTGCCCTTTTTACATTTACAGAAACAGTGTTAGGGAAAGTCAGCTTTCTTTCAGTATAAAATTGGGAACTCTTCTCCCCAAATGATTTATTGCATGCAGAACAAAGGATAGTGTTGTAACGTTGGGCTTGTGCTTGACCAGATGGTCCGCGGGCCCCTCACACGTTACCGTGTGAACCTTGAGTTCTTGTAATGGTATTGGGGTACGATGCTGATTAAAGAAGATTTAAAAAGCAAATTGAATCAGTCAAGGTTTTTTTAATTTAAAATAAACAACATATACACTGATAAGATACAATTAAATTAAACGTCCAAACAAATTACCCGTGTAACCCCATAAGTCACCACTGTTCCCCATGCACGACACAGTGTACTGATGCCACACAAATGCTAGATTCACTAATCCTCTCCCGGGGACGCTGACCCCCACGCTGGGCACGCTGGCCCACTCCCGGACTCATTGGCTGGGAACCAAGAACTGAGAGACCAATGGCTAACACCGACCATGTATATATAGGGTAGCCGTCAAAGTCTAGAAATCTCCATTTCCAGAATATGCTACTTGGTTTGAGGAAAGTGAACTCAAGCTATGCTATACGTGCAACTTCTCTTCCTCAAAAGCTCCATCACTATTAACACTTTGACAGTCAGTTTCACCCAGCTAACTGTTAGACAAGGATGGAGTGAGATAAGGAGGACAATAAAAGTTACAGCTGTAGCGGTCCACATAGTCGAGCACTAATATTGTTACGATATCTTTCATACAGTCATACAAAATCCATGGAAAAGTTTTATTCAAGTCTTGGTTGAAACACTACTTTGGTTTCCTTCCTGCAATTCCTGATCCCTCCTCTAGTACAGAATTGGAATGGCAAGCTTCATTTAGCCTAGATGAAGATGTTCTTGGATATGATAATGTCCGGTAACCCTCCACATCCTTGATCTTACTTCTAATAACAAATGTGTCCATTGTTTTAGAAATTAAAGAGAAATAACAAACTAATTATAAACAAACGTATTAATAATCTATTTATGCTATTAATCGTAACACAACAACGATTGAAAGGAATACTTACTTACTCGGACAGTGCACAACATAAACAAGAGAAGGTGGAATAAATCGGAAACTCTAATAGAGAGGATTTGAACAATGACTTTAGCGTTCGGGGTAATACTATTGAGTATCGACTGCTGAGTCGATACCGCGATAGTACTCGATAGCGTATTTCAATTTCGGGACCTTTTAGATTGTGCTGCTCGCGAACATACACACAACATCTATCTATGTGTGAATGAGCCAACTTCCAAGAGTTAGGGTTCTCATAAGGAAGATTCCATAAACTTTTCAAAATGTAAGTTATCATTAAAAACCAAGAAACAATTGTATCTCGTAACACATTTGTCATCAAATTGTTGTACACACGAATTAAATGCAGGCGTAGAGAATTTGGGGGGAGGAGGAGGAGGGGCTAATGACACTATGCCCATCCCAGGAAAAAATCCCCTTTCCCCGAAAAAAATCAGTGCCACTGTACCTTACATACCTTCCTCAAAACAGGGTGACAGGAGATTTATACGTAAGTGGGGGAGCAGTTTTTAACTTAAATCAGGACCGTAGCTGGGAATTTATTACGGGGTGGGTTAAGGAACATTACGATGGCAAGGGTTGCAAGTCTTCCAACAGGAGATTGAAAGGAATTTTTATGAATTTAATATCTCTCGAAGTAATTTAAGGATCTTTTGTAAACATAATTGGGGTTGTATTTTACTAGCTGCGTCTTTGTACCCGTTTAGATTTTAAGGATAAGTTAGTTACAGCAATGAAACGAAGATAAGAAGGATAGCATTTTAAAGTATATGTAACTGAATTTGCGTGGAGAGAGAATGGTACATTTGTTATGTATAAAAAACTCCGTACATTCGACCGTGATTTGAACTCGAATATTCCTTTTGCTGGTGATTAATTTTAACATGAGAATTATGCGTTAAGCCATTTGACCACTGGTGCGGATTACTATCCTCCAAACTCCCCTAGCCAAAGTAAGCTCGTCCGGGACTGACCTCAAGTAGGGCAATATTTTACTCAAATTGGTATTAATTAAATTGAGTATACCTATAAGGTTCAAATATAAACTATAATGTTAATCTCATGAGCGAGCAGATGGATTAAGCCATAACTCTTGTATAGCTATGATGGCTAGTGATGGCAAGGTCAGAGTTCGTATCCTGGTTTGGAGTACTTAATTTTTCTAAGATTATATCTCATTCTCTCTTTCTATGAAAATCCAGGTATACTTCTTCAACATTTTACCTTTAACAGTCCCACCACCTTAGTGTAAGCCGGATCAGTATAACAACTTGGCGAAAGAGCAAGAACACTTTGTTTAAATCTGATACCTGTTTACAGGACGTGGACCTGTTGCTTGTATTGTATGTATTGCTTGACATAAAAAGGAACCCGTTTCAATGCTCGCATTGTCTAAGGTGATATTATTTAAATATACTTGACTGCCAAAGAAAGGGAGATTGGGGTTCAATCCCAGTTGGGTGAACTGAGGTTAGTTTTTCTAAATGGTTATCCACTCTCCCTCCAAGCAAATTCCTGTGCACTTCCTCTTAATTAAACCTTCCTACTCTCTAACAAATTAGTGTAATTAGGTATAAATAGGCGTATAGCCCTAATGGTTAGTAAGAAACGGTGTTAAAGGAACCCAACGTAGATAGGTAATTGCTTCAGTGTCGTAGTTGTCTAGATTTTAAACAGTTTAACACTTTTAGTAAAATTAGTCTTTCAAATATCTAGTCAAGCATTTCTCTATACTATTTTTTTTTAGCAACGCGTCTTACCATCCAATATTTGTATTAACGCTTTCGTATATTAGCCGAATAATTTGTAACAGTTAGAGATTTTTTTTAATTTGAAGTAAATAAATAATATTTCTAATCTTTTTGACAATTGTTCAGGCTTATACTTGGCTGTCTCACTCTAAAATACTGAGACAGGATTCCATAGGTACTAATTAACTTTCTTACTACCCATCAAGGCTATAAGCAACTAATGATACAAATGGGTTGATGAGGAAGGTTGAATTTAGAGTAAGAGAACCAATATTTATTTAGAGTGTAAAGCAATTTATGACAAAAAAGTAAAACACCACATTGTGATTCGAGCCCCGAAATCTATGTCACCCGAAAATATGAATAGTTAGCCAGGAATTTAGTCTGTGTGAGCACTGAAGTGTGTCACAGTTAACTAACTTTATATTATGTTATCCAAGAGAGCTTACACAAATAAAGTGTCGATGGATTAAATAGCCAAGCTATTATATTTGTTAGTTGCGGTTATATCCGCATCTAAATATCACATTCTTTAAATTGAAAAAAAATACCTGGACATGAGAATCGAACCCGGAACCTATGGATTGGTACTTAACAACTATAAAAACCTGTCTATTTAATCCATGATACACGCATTCCTACAGTTGTAATTGTGTTATTGGCAGCATAAAGCCCTCCCGAGTTGAAGGTAGCTGAGTTATCTGATAGCTCGCGGCCATATTAATTAATATAATTGATTATAGATAGCCCATATATAGCTGACGATTTCCGCACGTCCATCACAGCCTCTTCCTTAAAACATGAGTGAATAATGACCCTGGGTACAAGAAGACTAATGGATAGCTCAGTGGGAAGAGTATTGGAATTCTAAGCTAAGGGTTTTGGGTTCGATTTCCGTGTTCAGTTGTCATTTTTAAACTTAAAGAATCAAGTATAAAGTTAAAAAAAGAACAGAAATTCCCTACGTTCATCCAATAATTTGTATTATGGTTTTAAATATCCTCTTTAAGACAAAGTTCCATTGTTGTATGATAGGGTTTAGTTTATATTCTAATCACAGAACAAGATTAAAGAACTAGACATATTGAAAAAATAAGGTTTAGTATTTAAAAATAATGCTTAATTTAATTATTTCATATTACTTTAAGAAACTCTACATAAACAGACACAAACAAAGACAAACGGTATTGCAAAAACCTTAATGCGGGCTCAGAGAGTCAGTTTCACCATCCATAAAAATCTCGAATTTCATTTAATTGAGGATCACAATACTGCCTAACTCCTAAAATAATAATAAATTAAAAATGAATGTTATAATTTTATATTTAAAGGGAAAGATGATATCATTATAGCCTAAAATGCTTTTCAAACTATTAACGCTTTTGAAATATTACAAATATATTATTATTAAACACCTCGCAAAAAGTTGTTGAATAGTAATAAAGTTATATTTCAATAAATGAGTTGAAGGTTTAGTTAAATATAATTTTTATTGGCTTGAATAAATGTAAAACACACTCTAAATCATGTAGACTGTAGTTCAATCATGAATGGGTAGGCCTAGGATTTTTTTCTATATTAAATCTCTTGGCCAAGGCACGGATAAAATATATTTTCTCAAGCACATTACGATCATTTTTTCTTCGTTCTCTAAGTAAAGAATCTCAAGATCACACCATTCCTGCCAAATCGAACGTTGCTAAATGACTTTGACTCCTCAATGTCAAGATTCCTTCTTATTCGTGTAGTATGAGATTGCAGCTATGCGAGCTAGAATCCCCCCATCCCCTTATCCCCCCAACCCCCCCATCCCCCCAACCATACCCGTAAAATAAATGTACATCCCATGAGAGAAAACAAATCACATTCTCCAAAGTGTGTTTGAAAGTTTTTATAACGTAAAAGAAAAACGCTCAAAGAATCTTTGTATTCTCGTACAGTTGTAGTTAGCTAAACTATTTTCTGTGTTTATCTTTGCCATCGTGTTCAAAGGAATGGGATTCAATTCCCCTTTTCATTTTAATAAAACTTTCTTTCATATCTTAGATAAATATATATATATATTTGTATAATTTACCTTTCTTCCCTTGTGAAATTTCTATTTGTAATTTAGATTTATTCTGAGATACAAAAGTAATAAAAGTAAAGTATATCATAACATCAAATGAAGGGCATCGCTGACATACATTGAAAAGCCATCCATGTGAAATATTACATATTGACAATAACGTAAATAAGTTCTCTAGTACTTACAATTATTATTATTATTATTATTACTAATAATAATTTGAATACGTTCAACATTGCTAATAAAAGCACATTTTTCAAAGCTGCAGTGATAATGAAAGATATTTTAGGGCGTCCACTCACATTAGTGTGGATCTCATTGGTGGTCACACAGTATAGGATGTCTTTATTGCAATATATTGGATTGTCAGTGATGGGGGGTCAGGGTTCAAATCCTGGAAAGATCTACTGAGGATGTTATTCTTAGATGGTTGGACACTTTCCCTCCACGCAAATGTGGGTACCTTTGCTCTAGATTCTTCATTCCACATCCTCTCCCCATCATTAAATTATTTATTACTTTCTGGAGGCAAGCTTTGCATAACTTGTACAGCACTTTCACTTTCTCTCGACCCTCGGAGATCATAAAGAAATCGAACTCTAGTTTTTTTATAAATGTCAGCGTTTCCTGACCCCTGAAACAGAAAAAGTAGTTTCCTCGATGCCTTCTGTTTGTATGTTTGAATCTCGCTCTAGAGCCTAAATAATTTTAACAATTAGGCTAAAACTTGGTACGTGGGTTTTTTATAAGTTCCCCTGAGGAGTTTTTTGGAATTAGGTATACAACAATATAATTAAGGGTAATTTCTTAAAGGTGACAGAGAAAATATCGATTTTCTAGAAATCAGTTATAACGATTTCGATTTAAATTGATATCTATGCACTGTTTCACATTAGATAAAAAATGGTTCATCTCATTGAGCCTTAACAATTACTTAGAGGTTATTTTACAAAGATTGATTTCTCAAGGGTTGATAATAACTCGGTAATAATTTTTAAATACAAAATAATTGACAATCGCAAAGTTGTTGTACAATAAAAAATAAAAAAAGATATTTGAAATAAAGTTCTATCAAAACAACAGTTTCTGAACTATAACCAAATATATTATTTAAACTATATATATTATTAGCTAAATATATATAGTTTTGAACAAAGCTCTGAGAAATTGAAGGTTGATTGTTATGTTCCTTGGAGGACAGAGATGCTTCTCTTTTCTCAATGCTTTTATAACAGTGTATATTATTGTATTTATGCTCTTTGGTTGAAAGTAATGCCCTTGTTTGGACTATGTTTCTGTAAGAGAGTGTATTGTTTAGTTTCACATATCTTACGAGCTTTAAGTAAATATCACCAGCATCGGTGGACGCATAGTCTAAGGCGTCACTATCGTGTTAGACTAAACTGCCAATGTGCGGGAGATCAGGGTTCGAAGCTTAGTCGGGTGTACTGAAGGTAATATTTCCAAAACGGTTTTTTAGTTCCCCTCCACGAAAAAGTGGGTACACTTCATCTAAATTCAACCTTACTCGTCCCTAACTCATTAGCGTAATTAGTACTAAGGAGTATAACCCGAAGACGTGACGTAAGACGTAAGACGAGGTACTAACAAAAAGTAAGTATTTCTAGAAAAAGTTTGCCTAGCGTAACATACAAGTAGCATTTATCATCAGCGTGATGAAGGAATGGCAAAATAACAATGATAGTTCTAGTGTAGAAAGCCAACCTCAGTGCACTTTATCGGGATTTGAACCTTGACCTTGCCATCACTGTTAGATCAGCCTATTGAGAGTCTCATGCCTTAAACTATGTGATAGCTGGTGCGGTTTCTTATATTTACAGGTGATGGGAAATAATTAAATTGTAATTTTCACAAACGTGAAATAATAATTAGAACATATGTATACAATCTTAAGTAACTTTAAGAATCTTCTTACCATTGCATTTACCCGAATCACAGGAACAACTATTAGAGGAAATATTGATATCCGGTAACATTTTAGTTCGATATCTATTAACAAGCATGCACCGAGAACACAGATTGTGGGCAGTCATTTAGTTATTACTACGAAGAACATATCATTTGAGAGGGTTAATGAGTTTAAATACAAAGGAAAGCATTTTAACTAGCAATATTGATATTGGATTGGAAACTAGGAAAAGAATACAATCAGGAAATGCATACTTTTACTCGGTTAGTAAGTTGTTGGCATTTAGCCTACTCTGAAGGGATGAAACATTCAGAACATGCAATACTATATGTTTGCCGTTTGTTCTTTATAGGGGTGAAAAACGTGGTCTGATACCTACCAGTGGTGGCTCGTGTATAGGCACTACGGAAATGAAGAACCCCCTATTTCCACTTGATCTTATCAATAAGATTTAATATAACGAGTCCTTTTTTCTTTAATTCTTTCTTTATTTTTGTAGTACAATATATATCCCTTAAGCTTAATGTCAGTACTTCAGTAGCCATCCTCCAGTTTATGAAAAATATACAAAAATCTTTTTATAGAACTGTGCGCTTCACAGTGCCAGTGATGTGGTGTTTGACTGTTGTGCACATGCGCTCATAGGAGGGGAGTGGGTAGGAAGGCGGGACTGCAAGGTAGAGAGAGTACTGTTTCTCTCGCACTGCTGGCTTTGGCGTGATAGTGGAAGGATTTTTTTTTTACTCAGCGTGTGTTGTTCTTAAAAACCGTGTATTATATTCTTGAATGTGATAAAATGTAGAAGAGTGTAGAATTAAATTATTATTCTGTTTCTAGCAATTCTATTTGATTCATTTTTTTTGTTCTTTTATTTAACAGAAAACTTTAACCATGGCCTTGTATCCTCAGAAATAGATTCTGTAACTTTAAGTGAACTTCAACAGCTTCAGTTTTCACAGATATCTCTCTGTGAGAAAGTTACAGCTAGGAAAGGAGGTCATTCAACACCTGATATTCTAATATCTCTGCAAGGAAAAAGAAACAACAAGACATATATTCGTAGCTTTAATTCTGAACGGTACCAACGGAAAAGTTGGCTTTGCGGCTGTGAAGTAAAAAATGCACTGTTTTGCTTCCCGTGTTTGCTGTTTGTAGGTGATGTACAGTGGACAAAAGATGGTTTTATAAATATAAACAAAATGAAAGAAAAATTGAAAAACATGAGAAGTCAAAGAAGCACGTTGATAATGTTGTTTCACTGTCACTTTTAGGAACCGTAAGTATTAAGAAGAAACTTAGTGAGGCATACAGACTTTCAATCAATGAGCATAGTATAAAAGTTAAAAAGAACCGTGAAATTTTGTCCAAAATAATAGACTGCATTTACTTTTGTGGAAACTTTGAAACTCCCTGACGTGAACATGATGAAAAAGATGAATCAGTAAATCCAGGGGTATTTAGAGGATTAGTTAATGTTACATTTAAATAAGACTCAGATTTGCAGAATCAATTATAAACCAGTGCAGTCTTCAAAGGTGTTTCTAAGACCATTCAGAATGAGATAATTGACTGCCTGCTACAAATATACCATGAGGAGATAAGGACGGAAATTAGAAATGCTTCCTTTGTAGCTGTCATGGCTGAGGACGCATCAGATGTTTCGGAGAACACTCAAATGGTCCATATTCTACGGTACGTATTGAATGGAGAAGTATTTGAGCGTTTGGGGGGATTCTTTATTCCAGAAAATCAAACTGCAGATGGCATATCAAAACATATTTTAGAAAAAATGGACATAATCCTCAAGGAAATGGACAAAAACTGATATCTCAGATATTTGATGATGCAAATGACAGGAAAGGCAAAAAAGCAGGATTTCAAGCAAAAATAAAAACAGTTTATAGTAATGCACATTTCAATCACTGTCATACACATCAACTTAATTTAATAAGAAGAAATACAGCAAGTATTACACGAAACGCAAGCATTCTTTTCTCTAACATTCTGTCTATTCCAACATTCTTCTCAAGATCACCACAATGTGTGTCCATTCTCAAGAAACTTATGGGTGTCAGCATTCCACGTCCATCCTCTACAAGATAGAATTTCAACATACGGACAATAAACAAAATTCATGAAAATTTGCAACCTTTAAAAAACTGCCTTACTGAAATTCAGCCAACATCAAATGCAGATAAAACCATTGCAGAAGCAACAGGAATTTTAAAATACCTGAATGATGATAATTTCAAGTTTTGGTTAGAGCTTTTTCATCAGATTATGCCTCATGTTAAAATAATTTACAACTAAATGCAATCTAGAGAAATTAGTGTATTTAAAGTTAATGAATATATAACAAATTTATAATTGAGAAACTCAAAGTACTGTGAGAATCCTTCAAAGACACTCATGTCAGAAGTTAAGGAAGTGTGTGACTATATATGTGTTGATATAATTGACAGATATTCTTCCACTAAACACTTAGTAACTGCTAAATTGTTCAACAAGAATTGCTTCACTAGATTTAAGAATAAACATCCCACAAAAGAGATAGTACTGAACATTGAAGTTTATCTCATGATTGACAAAGAAAAGCTTGAAATTGAACTAAAAGTATTCTATTGTAGGACTGATATTGATGAATATTGCAAATTAATTGATCTGCTAAAATTTATCTTGGAAAATAATCTAGATGATGTTTTAGTGAAATTACTAAACTGATAAAAATCCTCTTTACAATTCCCATGACTACATCAGAGGCAGAGCACTGCTTTTCAACATTGAAAAGAATAAACACTTTTTTAAGAATCACTATTAATTCGGAAAGACTAAATGCGCTTGCAGTACTTTCAATGGAGAAAAATTACTTCAATTGTAATCCAGAGATTAAGGAAAAAATTATTGAAATTTTTGCGCAAATTAAAAACAAGAAGGATGGATTTAATTTTTAAATGAATAGATCAAGTTTGAACTGTAACAATTTAAGTTAAAGTAAGTAAAAAATATTTGTTTGTTTTTTTGTTAAGATTTTATCAAGTCCTAGAATAAATTTTCTATTTATACATATTTTTTCCTTTTACACAATTTTAAAACAAAGGCTAACATTTTTCTGGAGCAGCACCCCCACTAATTCTAGCTACGAGCCGCCACTTCTACCTACCTTACATGATGACAAAAAAATTAGGGTTCTCGAAAGCAAGATGTTTGGAAAAAAACATGGATCAAAATGTGATGAAGCTATTGTAGGAGGAGGAGGTTACATAATGATAAGTTACCTATACTCATCATAAGGCATTGTTAAGCTAATCAAGTATCGTAGAATGGGGTGGGCAGGACATGCAAAGAGAATGGGAGATTTTAGAACCATGTTCATGGTATTGACTGGCACACCCAATTGGAAGGGACCATTGGGAAGACCTAGAAGTAGATGAGAGGATAAGCTTAGAATGGACCTTAAATAGATATAAAGTAGTGAGGTGAGCTGGATATAAGTATCTCAAGATTGGGATAGGGTGTAATGAGGGGGAATGGATAAAACTAGCACAAGATAGGGATAGGGTGTAATAAGGTGAACTGGATAGAACTAGCTCAAGATAGGCATAAGGTGTAATAAGGTGAACTGGATAGAACTAGCTCAAGATAGGGGTAGTGTGTAATAAGGTGAACTGGATAGAACTAGCTCAAGATAGGGGTAGTGTGTACTAAGGTGAGCTGGATAGAACTAACTCAAGATAGGAATAGATGGCGTACTTTTGTAAGTGCGCCAACAAACTTCAAGTTCCTAATACAATAGAGTAAGTAAATGTTTGGAAACCATATTCAGGTACTTTACATTGATTCATAGGAGGTAATTTTTCCTTAGTAGTTCTTAATTTGTTGTTATTTATTATGTTGTTTTTTAAATTTATATCATAATTTGGTTTACTAAATTCTTCAGCACTTTTCTTAATTTAACTATTTATAGGTTTTTTTAGGTAAAATAAATATATAAAATGGCTTTACTTTTCTATGTACAATGCTAGTACAATGAAATAATTTAAAAACATACTAAGCAATAATTAATTTTGAGATTCAAACAATAACTTTTTATGTCTGTAGTTTTGTGTGAAAATATCCAGTGTGTTTACTCGTGTATCTTTCTAACATAAAACATCTTATTATAATATCGTTTCTTCTGTCACTTACTCTTCTTTTTACGAATTTAAACATAACACCTTAAAATTATTTATATTATTTTAATATAGGACTATATGGTTTTATGCATCACATCATAATACCTGCCTGGGCTATCAGTATATAAGGCCTACAGAAAAGAGATAGGGATAGTAAAGATGTAATGTCTAGGACGTGTATCCTCATTTTCATTAAGGGAATTTGAGGAAACATTTAGTGAGCTCAATCTTTCAGTACACCAGACTTTAGTTCAATACCCTATCTCTCCGTCATCATCAGTCCAGTCTATTGCAAAAGTGATGTCTCAGACCATGCGGCCATATTTAATTTTATACAATAAAATAAAATGTTATCTTAAAAATCACAACCAATTTAAAATTTCTCTTGTTCCGTATCTTACTCACCGTCTGAGTTAATCGTAATTATTTACACTATTGGGTTGAATATGATGAAGATAGAATTCAGAGGAAATGTTCCCGCATCTAAGTGGATGAATGAGTGAGAAACCATTAAATAAAAGCCGACCCCAGTCCACTCAGCTAATCTTATATACCGCCATCACTGGAAGTCAAGTCTTGACTAGTTTTACGTTTAGTCTGCGTGCCCACCAATGAAGGTAATTATTTCATTTGAATACATTTAATTCACTTATAATATGATCCCAAGCTTATCATAGAATTTAAAATATAAAAATATGACTTTCGGGTGATTAAGAACCCTACAACTCAAGGCTTGTGTGGGATGAATACACTTGACCTCTACTGCAAAGGGGTCATGGAGTCGTATCGTGGTGCGGTTAGTGATATAAAATATATAGGTTCTTATTGGTCAGTGTTTGGTATGTACAACAACATGTAGAAACAACCTGTTACTACTCTCTACACTTCTACCAGTAACCGACCCCATGATATAGTGGTCATTGCACCTGTCTACGAGCCTGGAGATCCAGGTTAGATTCCCGACTGGTACCTTGGGTATTTTTCACTTAAAGGGGATGATCCCAATGGTCACCGTTGGCAACGTTTTGTTCCACCAGAATGGCGACAGACGACAGAGTTGGATGTCATGTGCACACCGGATATATATGCCATACTATTAAAAAACAAAACTTCTAATATGTTACCTCACAGAACAAACTAAACTGAAAGTATTTGTAATTTAGTTGGACAAGAGTAGTGACAGGCTCAATCATGACTTCCCACATAGCCGTCAACTAATCTTCAGTTTGTTAACGAATGCGCACTTACAGTTTTGCCACTTCGTAACCCTGAAATTGCCATGGGTTAGCTCACCAGCAATAAATGACATAATGATTGGAAAAATCAAATGCTTTGCCACATTGTAAAATATCTTTAATAGTAATGTATTTATTTACTGACCTATTGACGTGATGGTGTATTTTGTTATGTTCTTATTTTAAACTGGCTTAGATCGATAACAAAATATTTGGCAATTTATGGATTTCATTAAGAGTATAAAACTATTTTAAGAATGTTTATTACTTAGACATAATTTTCAGAGGCAATTATTTTGGTTCTCCCCATTTAATAGATTAAAACTGGTTACTTGATTAAACCTTGATTTTTTTGTCATTTGATCTAGGAATATTATACTAAATAGCGACGTAGAAGTCCACCTGGTCACCTGGGGATATCTGGTTACTACCTGATAATTTTCTGGTGACACTTTCTTGGTAACTTTTTAGGAATCTTTCTGGTAGCTTTTAGTAACGTTTAGTAAATATAAAAAGTTTTCATTGATAACCATACTGGTAACGTATTAGTAACTTATGGTAACTTTTAGTGTTTTTTTGGGGATTTTTTTGTTTATGTCTGGAAAACGTTTTGGTGACATTATTTTGAAAACTCTAGGAAAATTCTGGTAGCTTTTTAGTGACAGCTGGTGACTTTTTATTTATGTCTGGAAATAGTGTTGGGGATAGTATTTTGAAAAATCTCGGGATATTCTGGTAGCTTTTAGTGACATATGGTAACTTTTTAGTTCTGTCGAGAAAAAGTGTTGGAGACAGTATTTTGAGAAATCTAGGGATATTATGGTAACATTATAGTAACTTCTGGTAACTTGGGTGAATTCTAGGGAAATCCTCGTGAAGTGCCCAGAAAACAAATCTTGGAGGAAAGTGGAAGCTATCTGGTTTCTCTCTTTGTAACCGTTAGTAAATAACATAGATACAGATCTAGAATCGTACAAGGGTCTATACCTATTGTAATAGTGTGATATGGTAGCTCATTAATGAGTGTCGAAAGGAAAGGAAGTGGGGCGAGGTAGTGCGAAAGGCGAGAGAAAGGGTAAAGGAAAAGGAGAAGTTGGAAGAGAAGATGAGGGCACTGGGACAGGTGAAGAATATGGAGGAAGAGAGGAGGAAAGAAGATAGTAGGGAAGAGAAGAAAAAGAAAGAGGAGGAGTGGGGATCCAAAGAGAATGAGGTCACCTTAGGATCAATGAAGGAATTGGGTGAGGTGGAGGAGTTTATAAGGGGTGAACATAATTAGGATAGGAGGATAACGAAGGAGAAATTAGCTGAGGTTATTGAAAAAAATTAAGGGACTGGTCATGGTTACGGTATATAAAGAAGGGGAGATAAAAAGTTTGGAAGAAGAGAACAGGAGGCTTAGGGAGCATGCTAGAATAGGTGGAGGGGCAGTTGGGCAGGGGATGTCCTATGCCTCAGTGGCGTCTATGGGGGTGGGGAAGAGGAAGTTGGATGTGGGTACCACGATACAGGTGAAACCCAGTCACAAGACGGTGTTGGTGACTTTCTTGAAAGGGAAGGTGGTCGAGGAGATGAAGAAGACGTTGATGGAAAAGATTAATCCGGCAAAAGAGCAGATAAAAATTAGGGCAATAAGATCCGCTGGGACCAGATTAGTGTTTGAGACGGAGATCGAGGATGATATCAAAAAATAGTTGGTAACAAGGAGTTAGCAAAGACGATGAGATGTGAGGAGCCCAGGGAGAGGAGACCGCTACTAATAATCTTCGATGTAGATAGGGATATAACCGAGGAGAAGTTGACGGATATGACGTATGAACAGCACTTAAGGGGCAAACTGAATAAGGAGGAATTTGTGGAAGGCTTCAACCCCAAGTTCAAGATGAAACCAAGGGACAGGCACACGGTCAATCATGTAGTGAAGTTATCCCCAAAGGTGAGGAATCTGTTACTTAGCTGAAGTGTGTACATCTCGTTCAGCGCAGTGTCCGTAAAGGACTATATCGTGGTGACGAAGTGCTACAAGTGCAAAGACCTGGGCCATGTCATGGCGCACTATCAGAAAAAAGAGGAGCTCTGCGGGAAATTTAGAAAGGAAGGGCATAAGTATAAGGATTGCATAAGCATGGAGGAGGTGTGCATTCCATGTGTAGACAGGAAGAGGTCGAGTCCAAAAAGACGAACTTGAGGGATTGCCTGACGCACCAAATGATGATGAGGAGTCAAATAGAAAGAATCGACTGTGGAAATTAAACTGCTGACAGAATTTGTTGACTTATTAAAACTGATACTGACGAAAATGGATGGAAATGGGACAGGTTCTAAAACTGAAAGGACGAGGAGAATGGTGAAAACTCCCCATCCAAACGTGCTAGAAACCAAAGGAGGGCTGCAGCCTATATGGAAAAGATTGCCGCTGCTAACGGACCCACAAACAAGCTGAATTGTTAGGGTCAGAAAGAGGTCACACCACAAAATATAAGCACTGGAAAAATACCACAAAAAGTTGGGAACGAGATAGTACTGAGCCTTGAGCTCAGTATAGAGGAGGTAGCTAACATGGAGCAAGGAAAGTGCCGGGAGTTCTGTCAAAACCTGGAGCTGTATAGAAGCTCATTGCCGACTGTGGATATGGGAAAAATGGTAAATAGGGGGGGAAAATGACGGTCGAGTATGCCGAGAATCATATACTATCCATGCGTACGCTGGTCCACGGAGGGACGTACAGATTCATGGGATTCCTGGTCAATGAAGGGCCCGACGAGATGAGACCCTTCTACAAGAACATGTCGGTCGACAAGTTCATCAGGAGGCTCTTCAGCCATAGATGTAGGTACTTCTATGGAGGGAACAAAACCTACTGCACATGCACTGGCTACAAGTCATGTGGATACAGTGAGGTGGCCACAGGCGTGACGTGCTTGCGTGACTATGAAATAGTGGCATCAAAGCTGATCGAAGTTTCATCAACACGGGTGCGAAGGGAAACATAGTTCACCCTGTAAAGGAGGGGGTAGTTGGCAGTGGGTCAATCATTGAATTGTTGGGCTGAAGGAATGTTCCTACACGGCAGTGGGAAAACATGGCTCGGTTATGGGTACCATTGCGGTATTGAAACTACTGTGAATGGATGTGAAAATGGAGTATTTTGCGGATAGGTAGGAAGTGTTGGAGGGTAGGGATGTACAGATAATGTTGACCTGGAGATCCCCATACGATCAATGGGTCTGGAGGGGAGTATCTGGTCACGGCATATCCGTGGAATGGCAACAGCTGGCCGGGGAAATAATTCTGAAATGAAAAGTTTGATTCCACGGGGGACTCGGCAGTGGTGGCATCAGCACTGATATTGCAGGTCCAGAACGCAGTGATAATCCCCCAGGTGTTGACGAACATCTTTAGAGTTTGCGAGGACTCCCTTGAAGATCTTCCGGTAGCTATACCTGTAGGGTCCAAGATTAAGAAGGATGCAAAGCCACTGAATGAGCCAAAGGAGGCGATAGCTGAAAAAACCGAGCTTAGGACTAAGTCTAAGCCAAGTTGGAGGTTATGGAGACATGGTCTTGACTACGATAGGAGGGAAAGAGGGACGAATATTAATTCAGCAAGTAAAGGTAGTCAAACGGGAGACAGCTAAGAAGTGGAAGGGAAAGTGGCCAAAGGAATAGGAGATCTCCCATCTCAAGCGTACGGGACCTTTGAGAAGACCCTGTGTTTATCCAGGTTGGAGGAGAAGAACACCTTGCTCGTGGCACTCCGACAAGTAGTAAGATTGGGGCACGAAAGAGGTAGGAGTATCATGTTCCCTACTCCCGAATAGTTGGACCGGATTCAACTAAAATCTTTGAACCTTTCAACGGAGGTAGCCAGCCTAGTGGATATCATAGAACAGGTGTTCAAGAGAAGAAGTCCTTAGCTTTGAGAGCACATACAAACAGTTTGTAGCTGCTCATGGTCGCAAAACCTTTAATCCAAGTGTGGCATGTCCAGCGTGCTATGCATTCACACACAATCCATAATGGTTAGGCGTTTACTTAAAGTAGGCCAAATCAATTCGATGTGAAGTGTCACCGTACTGCATGAGATTTGTAAGCTGGCGGAGGACATGAAGCTTGATGTCGTATGTATACAGGAGACCTATATCTTAAGAGGAAAAGTTCCGCACATACCGGAGTTTACTAGAATAGTCACAAGCGGAGGGATGCCAATTAGTGCCATTGTTAGCTTTAAGAGGGATTTTATTGACTAAAATTTCACAGTTGAGTAACCAAAGGATAACGTGTGTGGAGCTGGAAACTGGCATTGGCAGGGTTGTGACGGTGAATCTGTACTTTCAGCTTAGGCATAAAATTGAGCGCTATCTGGACCAGATAGAGAAAGTGTGTAGGATATACGCAGGTGAGCCACTCATTATTACTGCTGATGCCAATGCCAAGTCTCTCATGTGGCATAGTCGGTTAGTGATCAGAGGAGACAGGAGAAATGCTGCAGGAAGACCATGCAGGAGAGGGCGAGCCCTTGAAGAATACATCTATGGGCACGGACTAGAAGTTGTAAACCAGCCGGGAAGTCCCCCCACGTATAAGGAGAGGGCTGGCGTGAATACAAACATCGATGTTACCTTATGCAACGCCGAGTCTGTGGCCATGATTGAAGGATCGAGGGTGGTCGATAATGGGACGATTAGTGACCACAATATGATCGTGTTCGACATTGCCATGGGGAGGGTGGGGGAAGAAAATGAGGGAGGGGTAAGGAAAAGATACGACATAAGAAGGGCTGATTGGGAACATTTGAAAAGGTAATTGTAACGTCCCAACCAAGTAGAAAATGGTGACAATGTCAATATCAAAGCCAAGGAGGTGACGTCGGCCCTGCAATATGCGATGAGGAAATCCATCCCCATGACGAAAGGAGATACCTGGGTCGGGAATAGACCGTGGAATGACAGACTGCAGGGACTACGTACAAGGGTAAGGAAAACTTGCAGAAGGTATAATAGGTACAGGGACCCAGTTGTCCTTGAGGTGCTTCTAGAAATATACATAGAAAGAAAGTAGGAGTTTTAGGAGGGCCTGAAAGAAGAGAAAAGGAAAATCTGGGAGGAATATATTAAGGAGGAGTTCCAGCAAGGACCTTTGGAATTCCATTTAAGATAGCGGCTGGGAAAATCAGACCACCAACGATGCTATCTACACTTAAGAAAGGGGATGGCATTACCACGATAAACTGGGAGGAGTCTGTGGGGCTATTGATGGATACATTGTTACCAGATGATGACGATGAAGCAGATATGGAAGAACAGAGGGAGTTGAGAGGAGCCATGACTCGGGACATGTATGACAATGAGGAGCCTGTGGAAGTGGTCAGTCAGGATGGGGTTATCAGGACTATTGTTCAGATGGGAAAGAAGAAAGTACCTAGGCCAAATGGAATAGTGGTAGAGGTGCTGCAAAAGACGGCAGACCTTATAGACCTTTACCTTGCATGCCTGCTAAACAAACGCCTCGCTCAAGGCAGAATCCTGAACATCTGGAAGAAGAGCTATATAATCGTGCTAATAAAGAGGGAGGACAAGGATTCACTTCTTCCAAAGTCACATAGACCCATCTGCTTGCTAAACACGAGTGGAAAACTACAGGAAAAAATACCGTACGAAATATTATTAAGTCACAGGACATGAGGGGGAATGCATGAACAGCAGTATGGCTTTCGAAGGGGTAAATCGACAGAGGATTCCATATGTAGATCAATGGAATTTATCGACTCGGCCACTGATATATACGTAGTGGGGATATTTGTGTACATCACAGGTGTATTTGACAACCTATGGGGGCCGGCGTTGTTCGGTCGGTTAAGAGAACTGCAGTGCCCAGGGCAACTGTATAGAAGCTTGAAGGACTACTGCCGAAACAGGTATGCCACCCTGAGATATCAGAGTGCCAGCGTGCTGAAAAGATTGACCAAGGGATGTCCCCAGGAATCGCTCTGTGGGCCGATATTCTGGGATGTGGGGCTGGAGCCGGGACTGCAGATGCTGGAGGAAATTCCAGAAATGCACGAGGTGGTCGCCTTCGCGGATGACCTTCTAATAGTGGTAGAAGGTTATTCAAGGAAGGTCTTGGAGGAATGATCCAATCGAGTACTAGACAAGTTAGTAACGTGGTGAAAATGTGTCAAACTAAAGATGTCACCAGTGAAGACAACATTCATGCTGTTTAGGAGAAAATGGTGTGGAATCCTTCAATAAAGGTAGAGGGAAAGAACTTGAGAAGGAGCCAAACGTTCAGATACCTGGGAGTCACGCTTGATGAGAACAGAAACATCACGGTGCATATAGAGGAAGTGATGAGGAGAGCTCAGTGGGTGATGGTTAAGATTATAAGCATTGGGTGGAGGAGGTTCATGCGGATAATAAATACATACCACCACGTGATCCTTTACTTTATTGTGGGCTATGGAGCGTGCGTCTGGGTGCACAGACTGAACAACGTCGTGACGCAAGGGCTGTCCGCAGTATACAGAGGAATGTCCTTCTAAGACTTACGGGCGCCTGCCAGAAAGTGTCGACAGACGCACTGAACGTCGTCCTAGGTGTATTGACGTTGGACCTTCTGGTTAAGAAGAGGACAATTGGGTACTGGAAGAGAAATAACAACTGGTAGAAGGTTAGAATACTCATATCAACCGAAGTGGAAACATCTGAAGATGTAGTATTTGCTCTGTTGAGGGTACGGCAGAGATTCTGGAAGGGTAATGAAACTGGTAGGAGGGCTTATTAACTCTTTCCCAGTGTGGTCGAAAGGATTGATAACGCATATCTGGAACCATCCCCGGGTCTGGTCCAATTCATAACGGGTAAGGGGCCGTACCCAGAATCCTTAAGGAAGATAGGATTGGTCGAATCTGATCTGAGTGAGTGTGGTGAGGTGGGTACCCCAGAACACGTTGTGTTGGAATGTTCCCGTACGCTTGAGATAAAAATAACTAGCCATCAGAAAATTTAGGGGAGACTTGCGGGTGATATTCTGAGAGATCCCGCGAATTGGAGGTTCGTAGATAAGCTGGCAGTGGAAGCTTCAGAAAGAGCCAAGACGGAATATATAAGGGCACTGAGAAAGATACGAGGACTGAGACAAAGATTATACAGATGAAGGGCCAGAGAAGGAAGGGGGGGAAGAGACCAGGGACATTGACGAAGACAGTGACAGTGATAGTGACGAAGACGGAGACAATGACGAGGACAATGAAAGATACGAGGGCAGAAGCACGGGAAGTGGGACTGAGATGGACTCAAGTGAGGTCTCATCGGGGGGAATATAGGGAAAGGACAAGGTTGTTTTTACGGAATTATTGGTATATAGCCTTCCGTGAGGGACAAGAAGAGATGCCGGGAAGTGACAAACACGAAACCTTGTGGGACATGCATACCAGTTCGGCTGATGGATTCTGAGGTTTGCTGGGCTAACCTTGGTAGTTCCGAGGGATCATCATTCCAGCCGAACCATGGGAAAGATGAGGGGAAAGAAACGGGATGCATGGGGAAACCCATTGACTGCAGATCCCTCTTCTTGTAAACAAAAATAGTAGGATAAGGTCTTGCAAGGGCCCTATGCGTCAAGATGGAGATAGGCGGCTTCTCTGCACCCCCCCTTGTATTATCGGGGCAATAAATATTCCCGGAGGGTAAGAAGCTATTTAGGTTAGTTAGTTGTAAGACTAGGATAATATTAGAATAGGATAGGCTAGGGAAGGGAGGGTAATAGGAAGGGGTAGGTTAGGAGAAACAATTTCAGGGAATGTAGAAACAGGGAAGGTAAGTAAAGAAGTGGTTTGTGCTTAAGTCTAGGTGTAGAACCAACTCCAATAGGGTGCCTACCCAGGTGGCAGATAGGGGGATGATCACCGCTGCACCGTCAGACTGGGATGAGAAACCAGGTCTGATGAGGTAACCAGTGGAGGAGGTTACCGGGGTGGACTAAATGGTGAATGAAATTGTATCTCGGAGATAGGTACTATAGGAGCCAAAACCTGTTTAGATTAAATAAAATTGGATAATGTATAATAGTAGGATTTTTTTTATATTATGTAAATAAGGCCTGGATTTAAAATTGTAAGATGCCAGGCCAAATTAGACCAGTATTAATAAAAAATATACTAAATAGTTTTAAAATGTAAGACCTTACAACTATATGCCCAGGTCAAATGAAAAAAATGAAAAAATGTAAGGTCTATCAACTAGACAGTTTTAAGTTATAAAATATCAATAAATCTTTTCTTTACAAGTTATATAAAATAGTGTTAAACCACCAATCTACTTGTAAATTAACTTAACCTAATACACAGATATAGTTTAAATAATTGGATTAAATGATTACACAAACAATTACGCCTCAATACGCCCGTCTGAGGATCGAACCAGTTCCCTTTTAGGCTGTTGTATATCTTACATTATTATCAGAGCCTGGAATTTGATGTCCTAAAAATGGTCATAATATTACTTAAATTATGGCATTAAAATTGGTAAAATAATACTTTAAATATTATAAAAAATTATACAAATATGAAAACGAAAGCTTGTAACATAAATTTAATATTACTTATTATTTGAAACTAAAATATGTAATGAAAAACCATTTTAATAAACATGAACATTTATTTACTTCAGACTATATACTTAACTTCTTAAACAATAGCTACCTTCTCCAATATGTCTTTCCAACTTAGTAACCAGGAATCTGAATTTTACAATCACAAGAGTAAATATAAATATTTATTAGAAGCCTACATTATATTGTCATTCTGATGACAGTGTGGGAAAGAACTCTAGTTTGAGTATTCATAAATTCACAAACATTGATGTTATTAAATATAAAATATGCCTAAAAATGACTACAAAATAACTCAAAACATGAGAATTTGAGCTAAAAATCCAAAATTACCTATAAAATATAAATCTTTACGACCAGGGAATCATGAACATATTTTCTGTGCAAATGATCATGGTCTATGATGTAGTAAAGAAAGATAATATTTCATCAGAATTCGGGCCCTATCCAAGGATATGGATGGTATATATTATTTTATTGAAGATATATTTATTATTAGGCTTTATTTTCTATGTATTTATGTTCTTTAATCATTAACAGTTCATATGCTTTTCTCAAAGACTCTGAGATTAATTAAAAAACACAATTTTTAAAACTTTGTTTATTCTGTGTAATTCAGTTCCATTTTAGTAATGCCTAAATTTTATAATCAGAAAACAAGTACAGAGATCTAGTTGGGTTCATTAATTTTTATTTTGTTTAGCTGTCGATGGAACAGCTTATCTCACATCAATGGATTATTTTTACAAAAGTGTTAGCGTTTGTAAAAGGTGTTCATTAATTTTGTACTTGAAGTTGAAAGTGTTTAGAGAAGCATCAAAGCATATTACCCCACCACTCATATAATTAGGGGAGACCGAACAATGTGTTGTTCTTGAAGCTATGTTTAAATTCATATCTCAAGCAAAGTGGGCAGCACGATTAGTGTGGTGGACACTGAATTGGAAGATGAGTTTTTGTATGGATCTCTAACACTGGGAATAGTTTTTAAATATTGTGGCTTACTACAACTTCTTCCTCCACAAGAAAATAGTGACGCGTTCTATCTGAAATTCTTAGTTCCCCAATAGGTTTTCTTGGCCTATCTAGATGTTTAGGGGGACCATATATATATACGCTTAACATCACCATATATATGGTGATGTTAAGCGTCCTGTTTTCTTGGAGTAAGTGTGTAATGTTGTTATTAACATTTATTTTTATATTTATCCCAGTGAAGTTCAGAACCAATAATATGTCGAGGGTCAACACGCAAACCCAAATGGCTAAGGTTCAATTCCAGTTGTGAGTGTTATTTATTATAAATTGCACAAATACTTACTCAAAAAATCATCTGGAAAGACTTGTTTGTTAGAATGAGTATTTTGTATGTATAGTTCCTATTAAAAAAATATATATAGTTTTTAAAGGAAATTTGTCCCCAAACTACAGACTCCATGTATAACCATTATATTGAAACCCCCAATATGTTTGATCTCATATAAGGTGTAAATATGAATATAGAAACTTGAACCCCATTAAAAAATGAGCAAAGGTAAAGTTAGGCCTACTTTCAACAAAAAAAAATTTAGAATGTGAAAATACCCGTCTGCTATAAACACATATAATTATTATTAGCAATAATAGAGACAATTTGCACGTAATATCCTATTTTAAACTGGCAATTTAAAAACTATCCTCTTTTCTCCCTTAAACTTTATCAGATCCCCGCCATTCTCAGGAGTTGAACTGAAACGTTGCAAGGTGTTATTCCTGTCTATAGGCCTATTAGTCTAGCAGGAAGGAGTTTATGATATATTTTCGTTGCTATTAAGGCATATGTTATTTGATTGAAAATTGAATAATCCCATTGGCTCACAATAGACTAGACTATCAATGTTAGGTAGATCACGGTTCAGATCCCATTCAGTCGTAATGAGGGTGGATTTTACTAATCCATTTTACCTACACGTAAATTCGGGTACATCTCCCCTAAATTCAATCTTATTAATCTCTAACACATTAGCGTAATTAGTGCACATATGCGTGTAATAAAAACAGGTAGTAAATTGATGTGATAAAAATACACAGGGCCTAATATATATATATATATATATATATATAATACATATTATATTATACTACTATAAAGCCACAAGGTTGAATCACCCACTGACATTAATATTTACCCACTTGCAGATGAGCTAGAAACTTGAAATTTGGCAAACTTATAGCTTTTAGTCTGTAACCTGGGGGAAAATTACAATAAGTTAAAAAAAAAAATTTAACGCCTGAAAAAAATATTCAAAATTGTGGAGCAGCTTTAAAGTCGGTGCGGACCTTTCTTTGGAAATCTCTTGACGCTAAACGGTAGGACCTATCCGAAAACGGCTCTGGAATTACAATAATTTAATTCCACTTGCAAAGAAAAGTCACTGAAGGAGAAAAGCGAGTATATATATATATATATATTCCCTCAACTGAGTATATACCCTATACTCTAGTAGCACAGTGTGTTATTTGAGATCGCCACGCAATATCGTCAAAGGTGAATGACGTAATGCACGCATTCTACCAATTAGTTTGCAAAGCACTAGTACTCTTATTATAGGATGACACAAACTGGAGCAGTACGTTAACAAAAGTATATTTGTGATTACTTTTCAATCAGTTATATGTTCACCATCATACTAATACTTTTTATGTGACAGATAATCATTCATTTTGGCTCACCCACAGGAAAATCATGTTTGAAGCTATTGAATATAGAGTCACATTACAACAATCGGTAGAAGATTTCGACTTAAATTGAGAAATTTTTGATGCAGGCTAGAACAAACCAACCAAATTGTAAGGTCTATCTCATGGAAAAACCGTGTAGAACTAGGATCTTCTCCAGCCAGACAATCCGTAAGGATTTATATAATTTAGGAACACTTTAAGAGAGACTACAAATGACCAGCTAATTTGATTAAAATCTTTGAATATAAACAAACCTCTATTAATCACAGAAAAATTTACAGTATACATAAGAGTATTATAGAGTGTTTGAGATCCAGTAGTAAAAGAGTTATTTTAAGATGCACTTAGAAGTAAAGAAAATATTTTTATAGCAAATGTATTCTTGGCTAAGATTAGTTTTCAGAGGCGTGTTGCCTTGCAGTGACTTCATTGGAATAATCTAAGTCTTGTCTGTTTCCTTTTCCCAATACCCTTTTTTAATATCCAGCATTGGAAATATGTCGTAATGAAGTAGTCCAGCATCTTTCCAGTGCTGGATATTAAAAAGGAGTAGTGGTACAAGGAAACAGATAAGACTTAGATTATTCCACATCACCTAATTACTTCATTAAATTTGTTTGGCAAATGTTAGCCTCAAATTTTACTATATTATTTCACAACATATTTGGACTTAAAGAATTGTTTAGTACCATACTATATTGTATCGCAATTTTTTTGTAAGAATAAATTATTTTAATTAGAGAACTGGCGGTCTAGGGGTAAGGTGTCAGACTTCCGTGCTGGCGGCTGGGGTTCAATCCTCGGTCCCGGCACAGATTTATCTGATTACCAAACCCTTCCTTCACCTCTGACAAGACATCTT
>CABFVX010002567.1:84110-107187 GCA_902151425.1 Timema shepardi | reverse complement strand
GGGGGGGGGGGGCTGTTATCCCGAGATGTAGCACACTATTGAGTCATGCGTGCTAACCTCGGACCGTAGGTCACAGACTTCCCGCCTTTCTTTTAATTGTTAGGGAGGAATGTTGCCATCATATTGACACTTGGAGCTATTCCCCACACACCATGGGACACGTGGAGATGTTCTTCACACGCCACTGGGCACGTGGAAATGTTTTGTTAAAATAGGCAATTCTATGCAGGGATATTCTAGTTTAGGTTGGTACCACTCTTAAATGTGTCGTTGTTTCGTTTAGCTGATATGTGTATATGCCTATGAACTTGTGTAACAGTTGAGTCATGTTCTTAGTTATTATAACAAGTCTAAAACTGGTTAGTTATTTCTATAAACCTGAGTACTCTGACAGGTTATGGGCCCAGGCTTGTGATTGTGGATTTTAGGACGGATACACCTCTAAGTAAAGTGTGCGCAGTAATACGCGTGAGCTCTACGTGTTTGCTTGTTGTTTGTGACGCCGTTGCCAATCACCATCGCCATAATGGTTATAGAAGCAGACAAATCGTCCAGAATTCCACTTTTCGACGGCACTAATTTCGACAACTGGAAGTTTCGGGTAGAAACTCTTCTAGATGAAATCTATTTGTTGCCCTTTATTCAAGGTGACTATCGGGACTTGGTGAAAATTGCCTCTAGTGATAATGCTGAAATAACGGCGGAAAAGGAAAAAAGGGCTGGAAAAGCTTCGGAAAGCCGATCTCAAGTGTAAGTCGCAGATTATACAAATAATCTCGGACAGCCTTTTGGATTATGTGATGGATAAGGACACTGCTTCACCAAGGCCCTTTGACACGTTATTAGTTCAATTTTACTAATGCAAGTAGACAATTCAAAATGGCGGCAACCAAAGAATTGGTTGTGCGGGGGACACTTATTTGTGGAATGTTGTGAAAGTCAGTTTTTGTGCAATTTTAAGCACAGAATTTATAAAGATAAGAATGCGAGGAGTATTGCACTAGAGGATATTTTAAAGTTATATCAGGTGTACATATTCTCTAGAAGTTTCCAAAATAAAATGTTAGGCCTATGTAAATATTGCAAATATTCCTTGTGAGAGAGATTATTTAATATCGGTAAACAAATGTTATCAAACCATTATTCCCTACCAATCAACGTGGCATGTGTAATTTTTTTTAATATACAAACACAAAATATAATACAACATTTTAGTACCATGATTAGTTCCCGCAACATAATATTCGCGTTATCGGCAAGTAAGGTATGAATGTCCGGCGGTTTTCACGCGAAATCTTCGGCTGGTTTTCCAATCTCCGTATTTGACACTTTAACCAATCTTTATATATAAGTTTTAATTAATAATGTTCAGCCCACACACTTCAAACACTTTGTAGTAATGCTCTGGAAACTTGAGTAGATATATAACATAATATTATTATCGCATATCAAACCAGATAGTTTATATTTAAACCAATCTACAAATTAATGAATTATTATTTTAAGGAATATTTTAGGCCTAGCAAGCTAGTATTTAACAACATATTTTGTTATTAGTATACCAAAATTTAAAACAGGGCTTAAAACCCTGCGTCAGGCCTATTTAAGATGCCCAACTAAGCGTTGTATTGGGATTTATTGACCTTATTTGAGTTTAATTTTATTTATCTTGTATGCTAAGTGAGTTAACAAATAGAGAAAAAAAGTATAATCATTATTTGGGATCAACTGAAATACATTTTAAACTCTTTTTTTTTATGTTGTTTATATAAAACAATTTTATTAAACACGTCATCTAATTATGATACATTGCGTTTACTGAAAACTTGTAATTTATTTGGCCACCCATTCTTATTCTATATTCAACCTTTCTAGATCCCAACAGATAAGCCTACTTAATATATACGTATAAATAACCCGAACGAGAAAATAAGACGCAGTGATAAAATAAATTGCACCAACAGAGAGATCAGTTAGCACAACTTCATTTTCAGCCATATTTTTAGAAGCAATACTAATACAAGTGAATAATGCGTGTCAACACAACTAGCATGCTAGTAAGCTAATACCACTAAACTTGCATTAGTCCACTAACAACGTGTCAACGGGCCTTTACGATATATGGCTAGGGCCTCGTAGCACTTACGCTCGCAAAGGTATTGCTAATCAGCTTTTATTGCGCAAAACCTTGTTGATGATGAAATTTGATCCCTCTTTAGAGAACCTTGAATTGCATTTTATTAGGTTTGATCGTACTATTCGGGAATTAAAATCGTCGGGAGCTAACCTCGAAGAATTAGATGTTGTATGCCATCTTCTCTTGACCATGCCATCTGAATATAAAGTTATTGTCACTGCCATAGAGACATTATCTGCTGATAATCTCAACCTGGCATTCGTAAAAACGCGCCAACTTGATGAGCAGAGCAAACGCCAAGCAGAAGGTACAGGTGGATATAGCCAATCATTCTCTAGCGTTACTGATTGGAAGGCTAGAGAATTGAAATTTTCGCAACCGGAATGTTGTCCTAATTGTAAACAAAGCATTTCAAAGTAAGTTACTGGTAATAAGTGTTTTTTTTTCTGTCATAAAGCTGGCCACTTTAATTTTGACTGTCCAAAATCGAAAGGCAAGAAGCAGCAGACGAATTCAATACGTAAAGTAAACGTAGCTGAAGCTAGTGATGATGAATTTAGTTTGATTGTGCTAACGTCAGTGGCTTGTTGTGATGAATCTGTGTGTTTGCTTGACTCTGGCGCCACTGAATATACGATCAGTGATAAAAAATATTAGTTTGGTCTCAAATAAAAGACGCCTATCAAAGTCCCTCAATATAAAAATTGCCAAATCAGGATCTATGTTGTGTGCTGAAGAGATCAGAGTTATACACGCGTCTGTGACTCAAAGGTAATACAAACTTTATCAAACTTTCCAACGTACTTATTGTCTCCGGATTACAATTTAATTTGCTCTCAGTTAGTAAAATGGATGCAAATGAGTTTAAAACTGTGTTTGAAAAGGGGAACGCTACCATTCTGAAAGGCGATACTTTTGTGGCTGCTGCCACTTGATCTGGTAAAGTGTCTACAATGTCTCTTTCACGTCGTGAAAAAGCATGTGCTGGTGTTGCTAGTTCCATTGTGGCATCATCTGATTTGTGGCACAAGAGGTTTGGTCACATTGGCGAAACCGGTTTAGCTCACTTGAGTAAGATTGTAGATGGAATCAAGGTTGATCAAGGATCGATCCCCGATTTATGTGACTCTTGCATACAGGCTAAACAAACGCGTCTTCCTCACACAAAGCCACGCATTTAGAGCTAAGCGCCCTTCGGAGATCATACACAGTGATCTTGTAGGGCCTATTAAGCCTGTATCATATGATCAAAAGAGGTATATACTTACCCTGATTGATGACTATAGTCACTTTACAGTCATTTACACTCTAAAGGAAAAGTCTGAAGTGTTTACCTACTTCAAACAATTTGAAGCTATGGCAACAGCTCACTTTAACCTAAAGATAAGTCGCTTTAGGTCAGATAATGGTGGGGAATTCGTGTCGCAGGAAATGCTAGATTATTTAAAAAAGAAAGGTATCCAGTCAGAGTTTACCATCAGGCATACAATTCAGCAGAATGGTGTCGCAGAAAGAATGGGACGTAGCATCATGGAGAAAACACGTTGTTTACTCCTTCACTCTTCTCTTGATAAGTCACTCTGGACGGAGGCTGTTATGACTGCAGTCTACCTAATAAACAGATCGCCTACTAAAGCTCTTGGAAACAAGGTTCCAGCAGAACTGTGGTATGCTGTAAAGCCCGATATGTTAAAACTGAGGGTTTTTGGCTGTGTAGCATATCTTCGATTACCTAATCAAGTTCTTAAAAGTAAACTTGACAGCCGCTCGAAAAAGTGCTACTTTGTTGGTTACTGCCCGAATGGGTACAGGCTGTGGTGTTCACAGGAACGAGAAATCATACGTGGGCATGATATAATTTTGTATGAACATTCGTTCATAACCAATGCTTTTATTGGTTCAACACCCTCTCGAGTTACTGAGGTCATCGGTTCGACTCCAAATGAAGTTTTTACCGAGGATTTTCTGGAGGAACCGTCTTCAGGGGGAGAACCAGAGGCAATTTCTGACGAAGAAGAGACTCCTGGACCTGGCGAGGAACTTGAACCTCTGCGTAGGAGCACGAGACCTCACACTACACCAGCGTACCTAAATGACTATGTCACACTGGCTCTTGGTGCCGAGTCATTCATTGACAATATGCCAGAAACCTTCGGTGACATCCATAGTAGAGATGATGCCCAGCAATGGATGGCTGCAGTTGAGGAGGAGATGAGACCTGGACCCTTACTGAGCTGTCATCCTGTATACGAGCTATCAACTGCAAGTGATAATGGACAGGTTATTTGAGATTTTTTTTTTTTTTAGAAAACTGTATCCCTCAATCAAAGACTCCATCTTGGAAATTGTGGGTATGCGTGCCTTGTGACCAATATTAATTAGTTTTTGTTGTAACCTTAAGGCTGTCTGGGATAGTTCTTTTCAATGTATCGTGATGATAAAAATAAAGTTGTCAAGACATTATTTGTTGCTGGCAGGAAGCCTTTGTTCTGTTGGTCCAATTAACCAAACACCGCTGTGTTTGCGAGTGCCATTTCATGCCATATTACTAGGCCTTTTAGTGGCCAAACACAACAATCTGAAAATAAGGCGAAAACTAAACATAACCTTAGATTTACATTGCCCAACACACACATTCTAATACCAGCCAATTCAAAGAAACACACAAATGTATGCATATAAAATACTAAATAATCCAAGTTAAATTAAATATATATGTTACTAATTAGATTATAATGATTATCGATAGTGCCATTTAAAAAATATAAATATCAACGTCTAAAAACTGACAAGTTTAACAACCAAGAATGAACAAACTACTTGTTTATCTCTTAGCAGTGCTGCTACACACACAAACTAAAAGTTCCTAGGTTCTTTCATAAGATATTATTAATGAAGATCGCAAAAGATGACCTGGCCAATTGGCTAAATGTGATATCACGTATTACATGCATAAAAAAGTGAAAATTGAATGTCACAAACCAACCTCCAAATATATTTGTGTTGATTTATTTTTTGTATAATGAGTTTTTAGATGAAATAGAATAAATAAGCTACAACGTATTAATTTTGCCCTATTCGCAAAATGAACAGCCCCAACGTGAAAGTGTTTCCCACACGCCACTGTCCCGTGTGACATGTTGTATATTGTCATCTTGCAGGGGCAGGGAGACCCGGAGACTTGGCACCAATGGGCGACTAATGACCCGGAGTTTATTCTCACCTAAAAATAACACCACGAAGCGCCAGCATTCTCTAGAGTCTGTCCCCGCCGAGTCGGGAGCACGTCTGAGACCAGATTTGGTCCAGTTCCTGTGTCCTGACATTACTCGCCGTGAGGTCGTGTTGAGGTTGCCAGCTTTATAGGTCACTCAATAACACATGTCCTCACCTTTCAATTCACCTTTCCTTGGTAGCAACTGGAAATGTCAGATCAGCGAGTTGGTATTATTGGGGGACTGGGAGATATCCTTGTAGACAAGGGTGGACTGGGAGATATCCTTGTAGACAGGGGGGGACTGGGAGATATCCTTGTAGACAGGGGGGGACTGGGAGATATCCGTGTAGACAGGGGGGACTGGGAGATATCCTGTCGGTTGCATTAAATATTAATCTAAAGTAAATCTTTCATTCAATCCTTAGTTCTTGTTTTTATTACATTTTAATCCAAAGTTCCAATGAGCAAGACTGAAGGTGCCCAGAAGACATAATTGGTTAATATATTCGATGACAAATGAAAAACAGTCCCGCTTGTTGTTTGTTGCTGTTGTTATTTGTTCTTTGCACTGCCACTTTATATTTGTTTACTCTCCCAACCAAAGAACAACGGTAAAATAAGCTAATCAGTCCAGTATTATTTTTCTTAAAAAAATGGACTTGTATTTACAAACTGACACGCCCTGCAAACACGTGCTTCTGAGGCAACGCCACGAAAAATGCCAGACACTAAGCTACTACGTTACGGCAACTGTAATCTTCTCTGGCAAGCCATCAAATATGGCTTGGACTTATCTCACTGCCATCCCTTCGTACCAAATCATTTAAGGTACCCATCTTCCCCAAGAAAGACATATAAATATAACCACGTTAAAAAAACAACTTAAAATACAGTCCCAAACAACTTAGTTTGTGCACATTTCGCTTTTCACATTTATAACTTTTATTATTATTACTATTAATATTATTTAGCACCGCGTCTTACTACCCGTTCGGGTTATACGCCCTTAAGTACTAATTACGCTAATGAATTAGGAATTGGGAAGGTTGAATTAGAGGAAGGGAACCCGCATTTGCGTGGAGAGAAAGGGGTGAAAACCATTTAGGAAAATCCACCCTCAGTTCACCCGACCGACATTCGAACCTCGATCTCCCCGTCCTCCCCACATTTATAAATGTCAGGATTAAATATGTAATTACATAAAAATCGTGGCTCTACAAGAAGACATACAAACTAGTTTTATTAATAAATAGGAAGAACGAACTATCTTAGGTTAAACGTTGTTTATAGAATACTGACTGTTATTATCTCTAATTGGTGACCTAGCGGTCTAGGGGTAAGGTGTCAGACTTCTGTGCTGGCGGCCGGGGTTCAATCCTCTGTCCTGGCAAAAATTTATTTGATTTCCAAACCCTTCCTTCACCTTTGACAAGACATCTTGTGAATGTGTGGAATGCCAGGTCTCCACCGTGGTTCGGATTCCACGTTAAACTGTAGGTCCTCCATTTCATCTCACAATCACCCTACCATTACACATTAGCGTAAGTGCGTATAACCCGAACGGGTAGTAAGACGCGGTGATAATAATAATAATAATAATATCTCTAATTCACACATGCAGCCATTGTCAATCTAACATTCTAGAAGCGTATTTTCTCACGTCAGTAGAAAATACAAGATGATGTTTTATGTGACATAATAATTGAAAATCTATCTGAAACAAAATACGGACTAAAATGTACTAATGTTCCAACTATAGATACGTCAGCTCACACTGTAACATAGTTGTTGTGTTGTTTATGAATGTATAGTCACGGGGACCTGCTACCACACACATGCTCTGGTGTCTGGTTGTTGTGTTGGTCCGAGTTTTAAATATATAACGTTCAAACAAACACACCACATTCTCAAATACCTCTACAGTGTTACAATATTGATCTTTTTTAGTCTTAAAGTAGTTTTTTTAAATGCACATTCTTGAATATTTTGAAGCTCGGGCTATTTGGTTTATTCATTAAAGTGGCCTGTAGGAGTATTCCTGACAGGCAATATCTTGTCTAGAGTAGCAAATAAGGAATAGTAGAGTGCTTATGCTTGTCATAGGAATAGGGGAAGTGTCAGCAGACATACAAACAAGGGATGAGAAAGGTTAGATTAAGAGGAAGTGTAAATGGATGTTTAATTGCAAATTATCCTCCCTAATATATAGTCCGAGCGTGATGTTCAGTGGCCGAATGGTCTAAGGCGTCACTCTCGTGTTAGACTGGCCGGCTTATGTGGGGAGGTCGGCGTTCGAATCCCGGTCGGGTGTACTGAGGGTGTTTTCCCCATTCTCCTTCCTTCTAGTGGTGATGATACATACTAATGAGATGAACAGACAGTCGGACGCGGTGATGATGTTCTTAGAGCGAACACGCTGTTATGTTATGAGGAATGGTGTATTGGCAAATACTGTGGGATGCTGGCGGTGTGTCATTCGTAGAGTGATAACACTGCCTTCCTCGCTCCCTTTAGATTCCTTCCTCGCTTCTATTGACACCTTCCTTGCCCCTTTCGACTCTTCCTTGCTCCCTTTCGACTCTTCCTTGCTCCCTTTCGACACCTTCCTAGCTCCCTTTCGACAACTTCCTAGCTCCCTTTAGACTCCTTCCTCGCTCATTTAGACTCCTTCCTCGCTCATTTAGACTCCTTCCTCGCTCCTTTAGACTCCTTACTCGCTCCTTTAGACTCCTTACTCGCTCCTTTAGACTCCTTCCTCGCTCCTTTAGACTCCTTCCTCGCTCCTTTAGACTCCTTCCTCGCTCCTTTAGACTCCTTCCTCGCTCCTTTAGACTCCTTCCTCGCTCCTTTAGACTCCTTCCTCGCTCCTTTAGACTCCTTCCTCGCTCCTTTAGACTCCTTCCTCGCTCCTTTAGACTCCTTCCTCGCTCCTTTAGACTCCTTCCTCGCTCCTTTAGACTCCTTCCTCGCTCCTTTAGACTCCTTCCTCGCTCCTTTAGACTCCTTCCTCGCTCCTTTAGACTCCTTCCTCGCTCCTTTAGACTCCTTCCTCGCTCCTTTAGACTCCTTCCTCGCTCCTTTAGACTCCTTCCTCGCTCCTTTAGACTCCTTCCTCGCTCCTTTAGACTCCTTCCTCGCTCCTTTAGACTCCTTCCTCGCTCCTTTAGACTCCTTCCTCGCTCCTTTAGACTCCTTCCTCGCTCCTTTAGACTCCTTCCTCGCTCCTTTAGACTCCTTCCTCGCTCCTTTAGACTCCTTCCTCGCTCCTTTAGACTCCTTCCTCGCTCCTTTAGACTCCTTCCTCGCTCCTTTAGACTCCTTCCTTGCTCCCTTTCGACTCTTCCTTGCTCCCTTTCGACTCTTCCTTGCTCCCTTTCGACACCTTCCTAGCTCCCTTTGTACTCCTTCCTCGCTCCCTTTAGATTCCTTCCTCGCTTCTATTGACACCTTCCTTGCCCCTTTAGACTCCTTCCTCGCTCCTTTAGACACCTTCCTCGCTCCTTTAGACACCTTCCTCGCTCCTTTAGACACCTTCCTCGCTCCTTTAGACACCTTCCTCGCTCCTTTCGACACCTTCTCGCTCTCTTTGTACTATGTTTGTCGGATGTTTCCTCCAGCTTGTGTTAACTACCAGACACTGTCACCGTGTTGATCTGAAGCAGGGATGTTTCCTCCAGCTTGTGTTAACTACCAGACACTGTCACCGTGTTGATCTGAAGCAGAGATGTTTCCTCCAGCTTGTGTTAACTACCAGACACTGTCACCGATTTGATCTGAAGCAGAGATGTTTGCTCCAGCTTGTGTTAACTACCAGACACTGTCACCGTGTTGATCTGAAGCAGAGATGTTTCCTCCAGCTTGTATTAACTACCAGACACTATCACCGTGTTGATCTGAAGCAGAGATGTTTCCTCCAGCTTGTGTTAACTACCAGACACTGTCACCGTGTTGATCTGAAGCAGGGATGTTTCCTCTAGCTTGTGTTAACTACCAGACACGGTCACCGTGTTGATCTGAAGTAGGGGCAGGATGTACAACTGTTACCATCCTCGTTCGATCATGAAGGTCCAACAGTCGCTTGTTACTGTTATCTCTGTTTGTTGAGGGAATTGTATCACGTTTCTTTTTAATGAAACGGGGGATACGTCACTAGTTTGTCTTTGAATGATCTACCGTATTTGAACAACTAAAACCCACATTTGAGCTAGACCTCTCACCTAGATGTGATCTAAGGATTTTCTCCAAGATACGAAGAAGTAAAATCTCTTTAATCAGATGATGCAACTGGACATGTTAACTTCAGCATTAACCAGAGGTAGCTGACAGATGTAGGTATTGTTTGCATCTTCCAAGTGCTGATCGCAAGGAAGGAAGCGTGTTGTATCTCTGTCCGCCTCCTGACACGTTATTAAGGATAGTGTTTGGAATGTTAGCCCCTCTAAATACTATTGCATACTGACCCGCCTAACAGTGGTGTTGGAGTGGTTGCCCACATCCCGGCGCTCTGTACACAGCACATTCCATCTCATCACCACATAGGGTAGCTCTTTGTTTAGAGTTGACGTGGTAAAAAAACAAGTCATAATGAAGTTTACTATCGAGATTGAATGAATGAATGAATCCATGTAGATATATTTTAATTGATGGGAAAGATCTCATTCTACGGTACACTCTGGTCTAAATAAATGGAGCCCTTTGAAAATATTAGAACCTCATGCAATTGATTTATCTATATAAAGACTTTGTGTGTGTACTGATCTGAGGACCTTGTGTGTGTACTGATCTGATGACTTTGTGTTGTACTGATCTGAGGACCTTGTGTGTGTACTGATCTGAAGACTTTGTGTGTACTGATCTGAGGACCTCGTGTGTGTACTGATCTGAGGACCTCGTGTGTGTACTGATCTGAGGACCTTGTGTATGTAATGATCTGAGAACCTCGTGTGTGTACTGATCTGAGAACCTTGTGTGTGTACTGATCTGAGGACCTTGTGTGTGTACTGATCTGAGGACCTTGTGTGTGTAATGATCTGAGGACCTTGTTTTTGTACTGATATGAGGACTTTGTGTGTGTACTGATCTGAGGACCTTGTGTGTGTACTGATCTGAAGACCTTGTGTGTGTACTGATCTGAGGACCTTGTGTGTACTGATCTGAGGACCTTGTGTGTGTACTGATCTGAGGACCTTGTTTGTGTACTGATCTGAGGACTTTGTGTGTGTACTGATCTGATGACTTTGTGTGTACTGATCTGAGGACCTCGTGTGTGTACCGATCTGAGGACCTCGTGTGTGTACTGATCTGAGGACCTTGTGTATGTACTGATCTGAGGACCTCGTGTGTGTACTGATCTGAGAACCTTGTGTGTGTACTGATCTGAGGACCTTGTGCGTGTACTGATCTGAGGACCTTGTGTGTACTGATCTGAGGACCTTGTGTGTGTACTGATCTGAGGACCTTGTGTGTGTACTGATCTGAAGACCTTGTGTGTGTACTGATCTGAAGACCTTGTGTGTGTACTGATCTGAAGACCTTGTGTGTACTGATCTGAGGACCTTGTGTGTACTGATCTGAGGACCTTGTGTGTACCGATCTGAGGACCTTGTGTGTACTGATCTGAGGACCTTGTGTGTGTACCGATCTGAGGACCTTGTGTGTGTACTTATCTGAAGACTTTGTGTGTGTACTGATCTGAGGACCTCGTGTGTGTACTGATCTGAGGACTTCGTGTATGTACTGATCTGAGAACCTTGTGTGTGTACTGTTCTGAGGACCTTGTGTGTGTACTGATCTGAGGACTTCGTGTGTGCACTGATTTGAGGACTTCGTGTGTGTACTGATCTGAGGACCTTGTGAGTGTACTGATCTGAGGAACTTGTGTGTTTACTGATCTGAGGACCTTGTGTATGTATTGATCTGAGGACCTTGTGTGTGTACTGATCTGAGAATCTTGTGTGTATACTGATCTGAGGACCTTGTGTGTGTAATGATCTGAGGACCTCGTACTGATGACTTGTTTTGGTTCCAGGCGCAGTTCTCCGACAGAATCTGTTCTCGTTCTTGTACCTGGTGCTGCTGCTGTGTGTGCCTCTAGTCAAGACTCCCACCATGAAGACCATGGCAGGTGAGTGGGCACAGGTGGGCTGCTGTCTCTCCCCTAGTAGTACCAGGTGAGTGGGCACAGGTGGGCTGCTGTCTCTCCCCTAGTAGTACCAGGTGAGTTGGCACAGGTGGGTGCTGTCTCTCCCCTAGTAGTACCAGGTGAGTGGGCACAGGTGGGTGCTGTCTCTCCCCTAGTAGTACCAGGTGAGTGGGCACAGGTGGGTGCTGTTTCTCCCCTATTAGCCCGTAGGTGAGTGGGCACAGGTGGGTGCTGTCTCTCCCCTAGTAGCCCGAGGTGAGTGGGCACAGGTGGGTGCTGTCTCTCCCCTAGTAGCCCGAGGTGAGTGGGTACAGGTGGGTGCTGTCTCTCCCCTAGTAGTCTGAGGTGAGTGGGCACAGGTGGGCTGCTGTTTCTCCCCTAGTAGTATCAGGTGAGTGGGCACAGGTGGGTGCTGTCTCTCCCCTAGTAGTCCCAGGAACATGTTGTGCTGTGTGTGCCAGTAGTCAAGACTCCCACCAATACCATCGTGTAGCCTGGATCCTTGTCAGACAGTCGTTGTGTTGCAGGTGCCACTGGTCGGTTCTTGATGGCGGTCATGGTAATCAGTGTCCTTACAACAGTCGCACAGATCTCCTTCCAGATAGTGTTGTTCTCCATGCCGCCATACGGCCACTTCCTGGACAACTGTGAGTACCGTGGGTGGTCTTGTTTCTCTGATACCTCCTTGTTATACCACACTGTCTCTTCTGATTGTCTGATACCTCCTTGTTATACCACACTGTCTCTCCTGACTGTCTGATACCTCCTTGTTATAACACACTGTCTCTCCTGATTGTCTGATACCTCCTTGTTATAACATACTGTCTCTCCTGATTGTCTGATACCTCCTTGTTATAACACACTGTCTCTCCTGATTGTCTGATACCTCCTTGTTATACCACACTGTCTCTCCTGACTGTCTGATACCTCCTTGCTATGATGGGCTGTGCCGCCTGTTACTCCGTGATGTTTAATACCTTCTGGTTGTTATGATACCCTGTGCTCCAGGTGAACTGCTGGAGAAGATCCTGCGCCACATCGGCCTAGTGAAGCTGGACCACCTGGAGGTATACACTGGTGTTCGTATGATGGCTCCGGAGGTGATCATGCTGGTCTCCTCCATCACCGTTTACATACTCTGCTCCAAGGTGACCAAGGAGAGACGACCCAGTCACCTCTTTGATGTTAGCACACCTTCCACTGCCGCCATTCTGCCCCAGGTGTCCTCCTCGCTCGTGCATAAAAAACACCTGGGATTTCTCGTCTCCCTTGGTGAGTGGCCTTTCGAAGGCCCTTAGTTAGTTCCAGGGAGATTGAAGTCATGTTTCACTGTCATACCTCGACTAAATTCCTATGGAACCACGTTACCTTGACTAAATTCCTATGGAACCACGTTACCCTGACTAAATTCCTATGGAACCACGCTACCCTGACTAAATTCATATGAACCACGTTACCCTGACTAAATTCCTATTGAACCACGTAACCTTGACTAAATTCCTATGGAACCACAATACCCTGACTAAATTCCTATGGAACCACGCTACCCTGACTAAATTCCTATGAAACCACGTTACCTTGACTAATTTCCTATGGAACCACGCTACCCTGACTAAATTCCTATGGAACCACGCTACCCTGACTAAATTCCTATGGAACCACGCTACCCTGACTAAATTCATATGGAACCACGCTACCCTGACTAAATTCATATGGAACCACGCTACCCTGACTAAATTCCTATGGAACCGCGCTACCCTGACTAAATTCCTATGGAACCACACTACCTAGACTAAATTCCTATGGAACCACGCTACCCTGACTAAACTCCTATGGAACCACGCTACCCTGACTAAACTCCTATGGAACCACGCTACCCTGACTAAACTCCTATGGAACCACGCTACCCTGACTAAACTCCTATGGAACCACGCTACCCTGACTAAATTCCTATGGAACCACGCTACTCTGACTAAATTCCTATGGAACCACGCTACCCTGACTAAATTCCTATGGAAGCACGCTACCCTGACTAAATTCACACATTGGCATATTTAGCACTGAAAGGAAGTTTGTAAAATTTATTTATAAATTGATATAAAATTTTGATTAAAATGTTGAAAATATGTTTAAAAATGCTTACAAAAATCTTTGTAACCTGTTGACCTGTCGCATTGAAACAAGTTGAAATGAATGACAGGCAGCTGTGATTTAGCTGCCAATTGACTATCGGGTGTCAATGTTGGGAGAGTTGGCTGTGTGCTTAGTGTAGCAAGTTCCCACTGTGGGGGTTGGGGTTCAATCCCTGACTGGTTTTAACATCACTTCTGTCTCCAAGCAAATACTAATTATATCACACCATTTACTGTTCCCTTAGGGGGGATGAACACGTCACCAATAGTGATTGGTGTCACTGGAGCACGCCCGGATGTCAATCATTGTCACTGTTTCAGGGAAGTTCCTGACAGTGGTGTCACTGTGTGTCACTGGAGCACACCCGGATGGTAATCCTTGTCACTGTTTCAGGGAAGTACCTGACAGTGGTGTCACTGGAGCACGCCCGGATGTCAATCATTGTCACTGTTTCAGGGAAGTACCTGACAGTGGTGTCACTGTGTGTCACTGGAGCACGCCCGGATGTTAATCCCTGTCACTGTTTCAGGGAAGTACCTGACAGTGGTGTCACTGTGTGTCACTGGAGCACGCCCAGATGTTAATCCTTGTCACTGTTTCAGGGAAGTACCTGACAGTGGTGTCACTGTGTGTCACTGGAGCACGCCCGGATGGTAATCCTTGTCACTGTTTCAGGGAAGTACCTGACAGTGGTGTCACTGTGTGTCACTGGAGCACGCCCGGATGTCAATCCTTGTCACTGTTTCAGGGAAGTACCTGACAGTGGTGTCACTGTGTGTTGCTGGAGCAATACGCCCCTCTATTCCCGGGGCTGTGTACTTCCTGGTGTTCCTGGGAGCCATGACGTGGTGGGCGTGCTACAAGGAACTGGGGCGTGCATTTGCAGTGGTGTTGCGGTGCACGCTGGGTGTGGTGACACTGCACATCCTGGCACTGTTTGCTGTGCAGGTGCAATGGGTGCAGGAGTCGCTGCCATCAGGCGACTGCAACTACTGCAGGTGACGTACCTCCCGAGGACTGTGTGTTGTGTTCAGGTATCTGGGCCTGACGGTGCTAGTCACCATGGGATATAACCAAGTGTTGTATATTGTGTTCAGGTATCTGGGCCTGACGGTGCTAGTCACCATGGGATATAACTAAGTGTTGTGTTCAGGTATCTGGGCCTGACTGTGCTAGTCACCATGGGATATAACCAAGTGTTGTGTGTTGTGTTCAGGCATCTGGGCCTGACGGTGCTAGTCACCATGGGATATAACCAAGTGTTGTATATTGTGTTCAGGTATCTGGGCCTGACTGTGCTAGTCACCATGGGATATAATCAAGTGTTGTATATTGTGTTCAGGTATCTGGGCCTGACGGTGCTAGTCACCATGGGATATAACCAAGTGTTGTGTGTTTGTGTTCAGGTATCTGGGCCTGACGGTGCTAGTCACCATGGGATATAACCAAGTGTTGTGTATTGTGTTCAGGTATCTGGGCCTGACTGTGCTAGTCACCATGGGATATAACCAAGTGTTGTATATTGTGTTCAGGTATCTGGGCCTGACGATGCTAGTCACCATGGGATATAGCCAAGTGTTGTGTGTTTGTGTTCAGGTATCTGGGCCTGACGGTGCTAGTCACCATGGGATATAACCAAGTGTTGTGTATTGTGTTCAGGTATCTGGGCCTGATGTTGCTAGTCACCTTGGGATATAACCGTGTGTTGTGTTCAGTTATCTGGGCCTGACAGTGCTAGTCACCATGGGATATAGCCAAGTGTTGTGTGTTGTGTTCAGGCATCTGGGCCTGATGGTGCTAGTCACCTTGGAATATAACCAAGTGCTGTGTGTTGTGTTCAGGTATCTAGGCCTGACGGTGCTAGTCACCAGGAACTGCACCAATCCTGTCGAAGAGCACTTTGCCGAGGCTGACTGGGACTCGTATGTCAACCCCGTATTTCTGCTGTGGCTTTTCTACATCCTCGTCATAGAGTCCCGACTCCTGCTTCGGCCGCGGGTGAGTTCTTGGGGGCATGTTCTTTGCTCTGGTACACCTTGGAGGACCAGTCGTGTATCAGCTGTTATGATCCAGGGTGTCTTGTGACTTTTAAACTGGGAAATGTCAGGGAATTTGTTCAAATTTCTGGAATTAGTACAAAATCACAAACACGATTTATGTAACTTGTATATTTACAACAGTCAAAAGAACATTTTTCTTACAGTTAATAATCACCACAAATTTCTCCCCGCCATGCTAGCAACACAATATTGTGAAAGGAGGGACTTACTATGGTCAAGAGCGTTTAGTTGCTAGTATAGTATCCAGGGGATTACTCTTAGAATACAGATTGGCTTGGGACTTTGAGCAGAGTAGCGCTAGATCAGGGGATTGGGCGAAAACGATTGATTTTCTTCAAGAAGCACCCATTACCCCAGTAACATTCCCCCTTCCCCCTATGTCCTCCATTATCACTCAGATATAACAGTCAGTGATAGTAAGTAACAAGAGAGTTATTTTATTCAAGTAACAAACATATACAACTCAATGAGACGAGTGAGACAGCTCGGAGCACTGGGCGCTGAGAATCACTTTGAAATGAACATGCTTCAATTTTCACACACAGGTTTTATGGACCATAAAAAACGACATTATATAATATGAGAGAAGTAATGAAAGGTAAGTTCCAACGTGAAAAGTTGGCAGGACTGTCTCGTACCAGTCATAACTACAGATAATCAACATTTGCAAGGCACCTACTCTCACCTATAAATGGCGGTTCAAAACACATTATATAATATATTTTAAATTGACCTTCATAGCAATCAATCTCAGTTTGATATACTTTGCTCTGTCATAATTGTAATTTACAGGTAAATCAAAGATCCTAGGTATTAATAACTAATCAGAAATACAATCTTATAAAGACAACATAATTATATAAATGCCCTTTTTAACAGTTCTCAATTAGTTGAAACAATAACAGTATGGCTCCATTAAATGATCGTCTTCCCAACATGAACAGGACTATATTTGAATTCATCCGCCAAAACATCAAACTTTAATTTTGTTAACGACACCGCCAAGCAGCTTGCTCAAACATTTAATTATTAAAGCGAAGTCTACAGTACAATCTTGCCGACTTGCGGCTCCATCTTTAACTAAAAAACAATAAATTTAAAACATTACCTACAATATTAAAGAATCTCCCAACAAGATGTTTTAATCCCACAAAATATTAAAATAAGTAGAGCCAGCGAACGACGCTATCAGTTAATAACCATCCCGAAGGGTAAAAAACATATGTTCCTGCAAAATAAGACAAATGGTTTGAACTTATCGTGCAAAGATTTTAAATATTTCCATGGCTTTAGGAACCCAAATATACTAAGCCCATCAGATGTGAATTCCATGTTATTAATTAATAAGTTTAAATTTTAGAAGTCCAGAAACAATAATTTTGAATAAGTTATAAATAGTTTGTCAAAAAGGAATTTATAATACTATTAACATTTAAACAGCTTATGACAACGTCACTCACCTTGAAGCCAGTATGTAATATGCAACTACATCACAGAATCCTACCATTATATATCCTATGAATCTACCATGTGTTCTCAAGGTGTGGTCACAATAGGAGGGAGAGAGGGGTAAGGGGTAGCATGCGTCTAGAACATACTGGGGCATACCGCGCGTGTGGAAAGAACAGTTCTACGAGTTTGCCGAACACAACCGATAGAGCGCAGTGCGCTCGTGCATATTATTCCTCGTTTTTCTTTGGGCGCGGCTCGGTACTCGCGATGGGGTATAAACCACGAGCCTCGATTCAGTCGAGTATTAGACAGTGCCACGGTGTGTTGTAGAGTTGCGATCTTGCCGAGACGAGTCAACTGGGGCCAGGGTGGTGAGTGAAACAACCTCTAATTGTTTACTGGTTGTAACAATTTTACACCTCTTTGTCCAGTAGCAGCGCTGTAAAGTGTGAACTGAGTTTTTTTTATATACAGGCCATATCATGTTTGTTCCCTTTTATATATGTTTCTATCTACCTTTCCTGTATCTTCTTCCAAATATACTACAACCATACAGATTGCTAATTTACCTCACTATAACTCAATTGGCAATGGTTGATTAGTTATCGTTTCTGACCATTGTTTACCACGGTTTAGATTGGTGAGGTACACAATACTCTGAGATGTAAATATCTCCATAGTTAGCTTGTCACATGATAATCCAGTCATAAGAATGGGTAGAGACTCTGCTAGGCTGACTGTTGGTCCTGGTGAGTTCCAGGTTGCATACCTCTGCTCTTGGCAGGCCCCTCCACCCTCTTTTATACGAATGCATTATGTTGGGTGTCATAAAGATAACGTCAAATTATATCATTTGTAGTAAAAATAAAAAAATATGTGTTAACAACCTAAAATAAACAATTTTTTCTTATTTATTAACCCAAAAATGAAAAAAATATTTGAAAATATTTAATTTTGAGTGTATTTCAAGGTGTTCAAAATATCACAATTGGTGAAGAAACTTTCATGGCCATTATTGATATAAAGAGCATTCTATAATTATTTAATCAAGTATAATTCCTAGCAATGATGATGAATACTGATTAACTACAGTGTAACCTCATTTATCCGAATATATGATTTATCCAGACTAAAATGTTGCATTAATCTTTTGTTTTCACTGTTGTTCACGTGTCACATCTCGTTCCTTGTTTGAGAAGCGACTTTAAGCTACCATTAAAGCTGAAGAAAGTGGTTCATTCTATGGACAAAATATTGTAAACATTAAAACAGAATGGGTAGAAGAAAACTGTTGAAGAACATAGCTGCTGGGACTTTAACTATGTTAAATAGCGGGGAAATGAATTGAAAAGAAATAAAAGATTTTTGATTTAAATTATAACAAAATACATCACATAAGGTCGGGAAACAATTGATGCAATAATTTCCAGATTATCCGGCTTTTTGATAATTAGGATGACACCCCGGTGCCTCTTAGGCTGGATAAATGAGATTCCACTGTACGACCAAATCCCCACTTGTCTGGCATGAGGGAAAGGTATCACTGGTTCTAATAGATATTATGGTGGCAGAAGTGGGATTGTCAATAATTATACCTTTATCTATAAAAATGTTTCATTCTCTTTCATCCGCTATGTCAACCATTGAACTATACACAAGTTTAGTTCCATGACACTCATTCAAATTGATTTGTATCTTGAACAGGCTGCAGCCAACTTGATAAAGTAAACAATTAATACCGTTCAAATTGATCTTTAACTTGCACAGGCTGCAGCCAACTTGATAAAGTAAACAATTAATACCGTTCAAATTGATTTTTAACTTGCACAGTGTGCAGCCAACTTGATAAAGTAAACAATTAATACCGTTCAAATTGATTTTTAACTTGCACAGAGTGCAGCCAACTTGATAAAGTAAACTATTAATACCGTTCAAATTGATTTTTAACTTGCACAGAGTGCAGCCAACTTGATAAAGTAAACAATTAATACCATTCAAATTACTTTTTATCTTGCACAAGCTGCAGCCAACTTGATAAAGTAAACTATTAATACCATTCAAATTACTTTTTATCTTGCACAAGCTGCAGCCAACTTGATAAAGTAAACAATTAATACCATTCAAATTGATTTTTATCTTGCACAAGCTGCAGCCAACTTGATAAAGTAAACTATTAATACCATTCAAATTGATTTTTATCTTTCACAAGCTGCAGCCAACTTGATAAAGTAAACAATTAATACCATTCAAATTGATTTTTAAATTGCACAGACTGCAGCCAACTTGATAAAGTAAACTATTAATACCATTCAAATTGCTTTTTAACTTGCACAGACTGCAGCCAACTTGATAAAGTAAACTATTAATACCATTCAAACTGCTTTTTAACTTGCACAGACTGCAGCCAACTTGATTAAGTAAACTATTAATGCCATCTTAACAAGCTAAGTCCAACAAACGCTTTTCGCCTGGTGGTTGTGGTAGTCATGGTGACAGTAACACAGGGTGCTCTGCGCTAGAAGTGACTAACTCTGGCTCACTAACCCTGTATAGACCTCCAAGCCAGGCAGGTTTCACAAGGCGGACAGCTTCAACGGGCCTCTGTCCCGACAGATCTCTGTCCGTCTGTCCCAGCGCAGGATGGCGCGCAGCTCTACTCAGAGATGGCGCTCTGCCACCAGACGAGTGCGCGTATGTACCATCACATGCAAAGGCTTCTCTTTAGTTTTGTGAGCGACAGTGTGGCCCCACCCGCCAGAGCTGGGCCCTCTTTTGGCCGAGATCTCCGGTCCTCTCGCTTGGGGTCCTGGCACGAACTTAGTGCACTATTAGATGTTTTATCAGTAGGTCCCTGGTGTAACTCTGTGATGGCTGTCGCTGTACTGTCATTCCAAGCCGTAGTTATCTCTGTGTCTTCCTTGTTTCTAGTGCTGCACTCTGCCTGGCATGCTCACGTACTAACTCGGTGAATGCTACATGTTATCTTGTGTTGCTGCCTCATTTAGCTTCTCTTGTGTTTCATGGTTTGTAGGCAGATTATAGGGACGAGGTCGGCCCTCACTGCCTCGACGAGAACACTCGTGTACGTATCGCTTATCTCTGATCTTAGGTTGGGCCGAGCCGGTGCTTGAGATGGTGCACCAGAGCTACCAGAACATTCAGAGTAACCTTTGCAATCAAAACATATTCAGGGACTTACAAATATTAATCTTGGAAAAAATCATGAATATAAGATTAAATGTAAATATAATATAATAGAAAGTACAAACCGTAACAATATGGCTACATTCTTTATAATATTCATACATACAGTTTAGTGTTAAATTACTGGTCCTGGGTCTGGTTGCTAACATGATATAATTATTATAATTGATTATGAACCACCAATAAGCAGTATTAAAGCACTTAAACAAATTTCACTTAAAAAATGTTTTTTTAAATGATTTGAGTCTCAAAATTGAATTTTTCTTGAATATCCTTGAGAATTCGAGCGATTTGAAAAGTCCATCCTTAACTGTAACTTTTGATACTATTAAAATGACACCTTTGACTCAATATTTCATTCGCGCCATTAAAAGTGAGCCAACCAAATTATCTCCCATATTATTTATAATTTTCCTCTCCAATCGCTAAGGTAGCACTTCTTGCTACCCCGAGTTATTTTCATTAAATATCGACATAGAATAGAAACTGTTTAGTGGTCTTCGGAAGATTAGGATCTTTTCTGACAAATTTAAAGTTATTCAAAGCAAAATTGACCCTCTTCGCCTCCTTGTTTGTCCTTACAACAAATGGAACCAACTAATATCACTTGAACATGTCTGTGAAGTCGGGCGTGTATTGAACTGACACGGATCCGTGTGTAAAGGTCTAACGTTTGAATACCGCTCTGTGGACCAGTTTACTGGTATAACAAGTTATCAGATATTAAAACAGTGTAAATAAACTTGTGTGATGTCATTAAAAGTCTCCCAAACTCTAGTCTTGTTCATTCCAAGCACCGGCTCCCACTCCTTTATGACTTAAGATAGTATAAAATAAATAAACTGAGTTTTTATCTTTTCTAAATATTTGTTTCTCCGGCATCAGTGCAACAGATGTATAACGGTGAGGTTTAGTGTTCACTATTGAGCATTATTATTAATTGTTGTAAAGTCATCAGTGCAACAGATGTATAATGGTGAGGTTTAGTGTTCACTATTGAGCATTATTATTAATTGTTGTAAAGTCATCAGTGCAACAGATGTATAATGGTGAGGTTTAGTGTTCACTATTGAGCATTATTATTAATTGTTGTAAATCATTTCTTTTTGGCACGGAATGTGTTTATTTCTGCTAGATTATTATATCGCACTCTACAGGGGCATTTTTTTGGGGGCGGCAAGGGGTAACCTCAGGAGTGATGCCCCCAACACATGTGCGAGGAATCTGCTTTGATCTAAACCAAAGAAGCATTGGTTGGCCCCAAACAGGAACCTTAAGTGCCCATCTAAATTTTTAAGGGGTGAAGATGTTAGCCTCCGAGACCCGGATTCGTTCCCATGCCCATGGGGATGTATAACTTTGTCAGTTTTTGTTTTTACATATTTTTTCCCCGCAGTAGCCGTTAGTTTATTCAGTTTCTCAAATAGTAATGTTAGTTTATATTGTGAATTATATTAAGAGCTATTTATCTTAGTCCATATGTGACATAGGGGGACCTGGCGGTCTAGGGGTAAGGTGTCAGACTTCTATGCTGGCGGCCGGGGTTCAATCCTCGGTCCCGGCACAGATTTATCTGATTACCAAACCCTTCTTTCACCTTTGACAAGACATCTTGTGAATGTGGGGAATGCCAGGCCTCCACCGTGGTTCGGATTCCACGTTAAACTGTAGGTCCTTCATTTCATCTCACAATCACCCTACCATTACACATTAGCGTAAGTGCGTATAACCCGAACGGGTAGTAAGACGCGGTGCTAATAATAATAACATGTGACATAAGCAGCTAATGTCACATGTTTTATTCTTTGTGATAATTTCCCCCCTCATTACCCAATTTATGACATGTACTTGAATAATTGCCAATAAGCGGCACTTTCTTGAAAGTGTTATTAGAGTCTAACGCCCGCTTTCGGGACCACATGGTCTGAGGCGTCCCTCTCGCAATAAATTAAACTTCCGATCCAGTGGACTATGGGGGGATTTTTCCTAAATAGTTTTCTCCCTTCTCTCCACTCAAATGCTGGTACACTTCCTTTAAAAGGAGCCTTTCTCATCCCAAACACATTACTTGATGTCTTTATGAATACATGAAACGTTGTGCCCCTGAATGCCAGGACTAGGTCTGTTTGGTCCGAGAGCACGTAAGACAAGTGTGTGTACCTTGTATTGCAGCTGATCAGAGCCATGAGCCCCCAGCAGTCCAAGTACACCACAGGGGACCCCTCTCGCTCACCCAGCAGCATCCACCAGGACGCTCATGGCAGCGTCACCATCACCGACGGCTACGAGGACGTCATCCAGCTACACGCTCTTGGTACACAAGGTTTGACTCGTCTCTCTCAGCTATTTCCGTACGTGACTTAACCTGAGACAGCAAAAATGAAATCTGTGATATCTAAGTATCGGACACTGCCCGGTAGTTAGCCTTTCTAACCACTCGGCCCCTGTGTAATATGCAACCAGACAGAACTGTGCAAGAGCAAACAGGGTAGTACAGTAGCCCCATGGCTTCTTTGGTGCTGACTGACAGCTCACAGCTCACAGCTGACGGTCAACATTTAGGTATATACATAAATCTTGACCGTCAGAAGTGACATCTGCTAAACACATGTTTTTGCAGATCATATGGTTCGGCGTAGGGATACATAATTTGGTCTGGTAACTTTTCAAAGCCGTCATAAGTCAGCTGTGAGCTGTCAGTCAGCACCAAAGAAGCCATGGGGCTACTGTAG
>CABFVX010002567.1:59220-80413 GCA_902151425.1 Timema shepardi | reverse complement strand
GGTCTAGGGGTAAGGTGTCGGACTTCTGTGCTGGCGGCCGGGGTTCAATCCTCGGTCCCGGCACAGATTTATCTGATTACCAAACCCTTCCTTCACCTCTGACAAGACATCTTGTGAATGTGGGGAATGCCAGGCCTCCACCGTGGTTCGGATCACACGTTAAACTGTAGGTCCTTCATTTCATCTCACAGTCACCCTAACATTACACATTAGCTTAAGTGCGTACAACCCGAACGGGTAGTAAGACGCGGTGCTAATAATAATACTAATAATAATAATAAAACTAATTTAAATCTAGAAAATAAACAACGTCCAGCCTCCGCCAACAATTCAGTGCTGTCAACAGGGAAGTCCATATTTCACCAATGATAACATTTTTTGTCATGCCAGGACTCAAACCCAGGGCACCTAGCTCGGTAGGCAGACATGCTACCGGCTGAGTTAAGGTGATGTCATATGTGAAAATTTGTTTGTTTAGAAGACTTATTGTCGCCCCCCCCCTCGCCCCCATTCACAATTTGTTGTGTATTTGCCCATCAGAGCTCCCCTTCATAAGCTAACATGTGTGATGTGTGATATCTGTCCAGGCGTGGAGCATCACGTACCACAGCTGGCTCACCTTTGTCCTGCTCCTGTGGGCGAGTGTCCTATGGATCGTCCCTAACCAGCGACGAAGCATGCTCCGCTGTTCCCCGTTCCTTGTCTTCTACGCCCTGTTCCTGCTCCTGTCCCAGTACATCTACAGCATGGACCTCACAGAGGCCGAGCTGCCCCAGAAGGTGGAGGGCTTCAACCTGAAGCAGATCGGCTTCGTCAAAGCTCTCTACCTTCCCATCAGGCCGATACTCGTCAAGGTGAGACACTCTCGACCGCCAACACGCGTCGTTACGTTGTTATTATTGTGTGTCATGATTTAATTTGCTTTTTACTATGAGACAAAGAACGTAGTCAAGTTCTCATCTGACCCGCCTCGGTGGCGTAGTTAGCTAACGCGCTAGTCGTGTTGAGCTAGGATGCCGAGGACGGGAAGATCGAGGTTCGAATCTCGGTCGGGTGAACTGGGGGTGGTTTTTCCTAAATGGTTTTCCACTCTCCCTCCACGCAAATGCGGGTTCACTTCCTCTAATTCAACCTCCCCAATTCCTAATCCATTAGAGTAATTAGTACTTAAAGCGTATAACCCGAACGGGTAGTAAGACGCGGTGCTAAATATTATTATTATTAAGTTCTCATCTGTTAATTCTTTAAGAGTCTAGGTGACCTGGTGGTCTAGGGGTAAGGTGTCAGACTTCTATGCTGGCGGCCGGGGTTCAATCCTCGGTCCCGGCAAAGATTTATCTGATTACCAAACCCTTCCTTCACCTCTGAAAAGACATCTTGTGAATGTGGAGAATGCCAGGCCTCCACCGTGGTTCGGATTCCACGTTAAACTGTAGGTCCTTCATTTCATCTCACAATCACCCTACCATTGCACATTAGCGTAAGTGCGTATAACCTGAACGGGTAGTAAGACGCGATGCTAATAATAATAATAATTTAAGAGTCTAAAATTAATTAATGAAACGGAAGGAACTCTTTCCAACAATGTTGTGTTCCAGAGCCTGTACACGATCATGTTCTGGACCACTCTCAGACAATTCATGCAGGAGAGGTTTGAACAGCGGAGCTCCTCTACGCTGGAGGACATGGTGGCTCCTCTACAGATCACCGTCGGAGCCGCCACCAGGGGTCTGTCTGTCTGTCTGTCTGTCCTCTACACCTCGTTACATTATGTCCCTCCTTGCGCGTGTCCTGGGTGAAGGTAATAGTAGGGGGAGGTGAAGATCCCTGAGCTGTAGCTCTGTAACACGAGCCATTTCCCAGCATCCCACGGCTGGCGCAAGTCACACAGTTCATTACTGAATATTAACATCCCTGGGAATGTCAAATCCGTACCTTTGTTTTACCTGTCATTCTCGTTTCTCGAATCTCAATTTGAATTATAAGAAACATAATACATTTTATTTTTCCACGTTTGTATTTTATCATTCTTCAATTCTCGTTTTGTTCTCACTAAGTGGTAAATTACCCACTTGGTGGCCAAATGGTATAAGGTGCTACTCCTAAAATAGACTAGACTGCTGATAACAAGGAGATCCTGGTTCATTCCTGATTGGGTTTACTAAAGGTAGTTTTTCCTAAGAGCTTTCAAATGCTCTCCCCTCGCAAATTTAGGTACACTTCCTATAAACTCAACCTTACTAATTTCTAAGCCATTAGCGTAATTAGTACACAAGCGTATGAGTAATGAGAAGCAATGCTAAAAATAAGTGATTAATTTAAAGGTCTGGGGTCTTTTTTTTATGTTTGTCCCATAACTATGTTGGGATAAACTATTAGTGAGCTTTATAATAGCTCTAAAAATCATTATCACTCAAAATGAGGGGGAAAAAAATCTAATCTTTAATATTTTCGGGTCTTCTAATCTCATGAAGCATTTGAGGGTTCTAAGACTTGAAGGGTGAATCCCCACTTAACTGGAGTCTTCTAATCTCATGAAGCATTTGAGGATTCTAAGATTTGAAGGGTGAATCCCCACTTAACTGGAGTCTTCTAATCTCTTGAAGCATTTGAGGATTCTAAGATTTGAAGGGTGAATCCCCACTTAACTGGAGTCTTAGGAGTGGGAAATAAAAATGTGCAACTGCCAGGCATTCAACGTTCATTTGACAAATTTTTCTTAATATTTTACCGACGCTGCCGCTGTTTAAACTGTAGTTTTGTGTCCAGGGTTCTCCATGTCTTCGGAACCTCAGCCCAGTCCATTCATGACAAAGCTAGGCGCGTGCCTTCAGGCTTTCTTCACCAAATTCTGGATCTGGGTTGTGGCCATCATGCTGTTCGGCATCAGCTTCGTCGGGACTCGCATGACCGTCCTTCGCATCATCTACATGGCTCTGTTCCTGGTCTTCATTCTAACATTCCAGGTTAGACTCCCCCCTTGTGACGCAATGTCCGTGTCCTTGGCTCCATCGGAGAAATGGCAACTAGACAGTCGCGAGCTTCACTTGATCTTAAAAGAGGACGTGTCGCTGTGATTGCAAGTACTGTACGAGGTGATGTGTTGTGATTGTAGGTATCGTACCAATTCTGGCGCAAGATGATGTATGCGTTCTGGCTGACAGTGATCCTGTATTCCATGTCGATCCTGGTACTCATCTACACGTACCAGTTTGACAACTTCCCCGAGTACTGGGAAGTGTATCTCGGTGTCCCCAAGAACATGTGAGTAAGGGTCCAGCAGCCCATCTGCTCTCTCATTAGAGGTGTATGTTTAATTGTTTGACTTTACAAGGAATAAAATGGTACAGGAGGGGGTTGGATTTGACTAATGATGAAATGAGATCACAAGGGCAAGCTCTACACATTGGCCCTGTTAACAGCCTTTAATTGTTTTTTATTATGGGTGTGAAGTTCCCTTTTTTTCGATTTGAAGTGAACCCAAATTGAAGATATGAAATATTCTCGAAGCCAAATAGTTTGAATATCTTTTGTTAAGGGTTTTATCCTTTAAAAATGTATATATTGTGGTTATTTCTATAACTTTGAATACTAGAGTAATTTTTAAAATGTTTTATTACCAATTGTTTGAAATATTTCATTCTAATCTGATAATTCAAGTTATTATCACAACATTATATTTTAATTAAGAAAATGAATATTAATTTGTAGTGCACCCAACAGCTCAGGATGAAAATAATTGAATATAATTGGGCATTTTAGCTGTCATTATTTTAATTGGTGAGGCTTTGTAATAATCAAAGAAGGTTTTTTCAAAGCAAAATCGAAGCTGATATTTTTTTGAAGCAAAGTTGACGTTTTTGAAGCTTCACCCTCCAAACCCCCCATTAGTTATGTCATTGTTGGACACTCCTCCCAAAGAAGAAGCCCCTTTGTGTTTCGATAATATCTGTTGTATGTTGGTTGTTGATCTGATCTCTGGCTCTGGGCCGCCTGTTAACTAACAAGGTTTGTTAAACTGCCCAAGTACATAAGTTAAATACCAGTCTATCAAGTGAAGATATAGAGCTGTTAGCATGGCAGTCATGTGGTGTGATAAGCTGCCCCTGGATGTTTGTAGCCAGCAGGATCTGGGTCTGGAGACGTACCAGACCGGGGACCTGTTTGTCCGACTGCTGTCCCCCGCCTTCTTCCTCGTCATCACCGTCATCCAGCTTCACTACTACCACAAGGACTTCCTGGCCATCTCCGACATCAAGAGCAGGTGAGTGAACGCAACTAGGACAAGTGTATCTGACTGTGAGCACAACTAGGACAAGTGTATCTCACTGTGAGCACAACTAGGACAAGTGTATCTCACTGTGAGCACAACTAGGACAAGTGTATCTGACTGTGAACACAACTAGGACAAGTGTATCTGACTGTGAGCACAACTAGAACAAGTGTATCTCACTGTGAGCACAACTAGAACAAGTGTATCTGACTGTGAGCACAACTAGAACAAGTGTATCTCACTGTTAACACAACTAGGACAAGTGTATCTGACTGTGAGCACAACTAGAACAAGTGTATCTCACTGTGAGCACAACTAGAACAAGTGTATCTGACTGTGAGCACAACTAGAACAAGTGTATCTCACTGTTAACACAACTAGGACAAGTGTATCTGACTGTGAGCACAACTAGAACAAGTGTATCTCACTGTGAGCACAACTAGAACAAGTGTATCTGACTGTGAGCACAACTAGAACAAGTGTATCTCACTGTTAACACAACTAGGACAAGTGTATCTGACTGTGAGCACAACTAGAACAAGTGTATCTCACTGTGAGCACAACTAGAACAAGTGTATCTGACTGTGAGCACAACTAGAACAAGTGTATCTCACTGTTAACACAACTAGGACAAGTGTATCTGACTGTGAGCACAACTAGAACAAGTGTATCTCACTGTGAGCACAACTAGAACAAGTGTATCTGACTGTGAGCACAACTAGAACAAGTGTATCTCACTGTTAACACAACTAGGACAAGTGTATCTGACTGTGAGCACAACTAGAACAAGTGTATCTCACTGTGAGCACAACTAGAACAAGTGTATCTGACTGTGAGCACAACTAGAACAAGTGTATCTCACTGTTAACACAACTAGGACAAGTGTATCTGACTGTGAGCACAACTAGAACAAGTGTATCTCACTGTGAGCACAACTAGAACAAGTGTATCTGACTGTGAGCACAACTAGAACAAGTGTATCTCACTGTTAACACAACTAGGACAAGTGTATCTCACTGTTAACACAACTAGAACAAGTGTATCTGACTGTGAGCACAACTAGAACAAGTGTATCTCACTGTTAACACAACTAGGACAAGTGTATCTCACTGTTAACACAACTAGGACAAGTGTATCTCACTGTTAACACAACTAGAAATAGTGTATCTCACATTGAAGTAATGCACTTGCTAAGCGATACTCTGCTTGTCTCCTAGCCTTAGTTGGAGGGTTGTGTTTCTAGGAGCATGAGTGCGGGGCGGGCCTCCCAGGGCTCCAACAACTACAAGTCTGAGGGCAGTGCAGGACCCCAGGGGGCAGAACCAGATGACCCCACTGATGTCCCAGTCAATGTCTTGCCCTCACTTCGAACACTAAAGCGTAAGTAGAACAACTCTTGCTAACCCGCTTTAGTGGTCACATGATCTGCGGTGTCATTCACTACACACGACGGGGAGAAGTGGGTTTGAATCGTGTTCAGTTATATTGAGAGTAGTTTGTACTAAATGATTTACTCTTGTTTTAAAACACAAATGCAGGTACACTTCTTCTGAATGCAGCCTTCTTCATCCTCAACACATTACTGTAATTATAACAATGATGTGTGGCCCGAATGGGTAGTAATACGTGATGATAAATCAAACCTCTTGTAAGCTCAGGATTGATGTGTCACATTATTTTAATACTGGTAACATTTGATACAATGACCTTGACAGTTTTACTCAGCTGTAATGATCCACCGCATCTTCAAGCTGCATGTGGAGGACTTGTAACTTGACAGCTGCTGTAAGAGTAGAGTACAGCTGTAGAGTCGACTGTCCCCTCGAGAAATGGTGCCCTAGCCCCTCGCCCCCCGTGCAGCGTATCTCAACTGTATCAACCTGTTCCAGATGTCACCAAGGCGGAACTGGTTCAACTAATGGCGGAGCTCAAGTCCCGACTCGGCGCTGTCGTCGAGTTGTTCTGGTGTTTCCTAGAACTTCATCTCATCAAGATCATGATGTTATCTGTGGTTCTCATGTGTGTGTACGATGTACGTATATCAAGATCTTGATGCTCTCATGTGTTTCTCATGTGTGTACGATGTACGTATATCAACATCTTGATGTTATCTTGTGGTTCTCATGTGTGTGTACGATGTACGTATGTCAACATCTTGATGTTATCTGTGGTTCTCATGTGTGTGTACGATGTACGTATGTCAAGATCATGATGTTATCTGTGGTTCTCATGTGTGTGTACGATGTACGTATGTCAACATCTTGATGTTATCTGTGGTTCTCATGTGTGTGTACGATGTACGTATATCAACATCATGATGTTATCTGTGGTTCTCATGTGTGTACGGTGTACACATACCCAACATCATGCATGATTCTTTCCCCAGGTTTGATATTTGTTATGTTGGCAGGTATGCGCCCTACACCTGTTGCTGGTTGTCCTCGTGGTGGCGGCCATGTCGTTTGGGAGGAACGTCCTCATGGTGGTGACCCACATTGTCTCTGTCCTCATCTCACTGTTACTGCTCACCAACATGATCTACCAAATAGACTTCTTCAAACATGACGAGTACAACGTCAATTGCACGGTGAGCCCGCTCTCCCCCTTGGTCTCACACATGTGAACACGCAGTGTCTGCAGGTGTCACAACCGCTTTTTGTACAGTTTCTCTCACACACACAACTTATCGAGCTCCTTTGTCTCACTCTGAGACCTGCTCAAGATGATCCCTTTTAACGAGTTGAGGTTGGTTTCAGGGATGTGGCGGGATTAGGAATTTCCAGTTTGAGTCAAATTTTACCAGTTGTTCTAACGTTACCCTTGTTGTGCCTAGGACACTCACCTGGTCCCGAGTCCCCCAGAAGAGAGGCCTTTGAACGATGCCGACTGGGTGGGACTACAGAAAACTAGCAAGATTCGAACCCTCCCAGACCTGCTCAAAGGCTACATCGGTAGGTTGGCCACACTGTTACCGCTCCTGATTATAAGCTAGGCAACAAGGGGCGAATAGAGAACAGGAGAAATATTCCAGGGCTTGCGATGGTCGGGGCATAAACATAACCCTCATTTGACGACAAAATATGTTAGCAGTCAGTGGGGTAACACCCAGGCCAGCAGAACCTGCAATGCAAAAGGGCCTAATGGTATAAAGGGGCCTACAAATGGGAACGTTAAATTATTATAAATTTGGTGTAAATAATTTTAATCAAATAACTTATGTCCTGATTATTGAAAATTTATCAGAAAATGTTGTAAGTTATAACTAATCTATGGCATTATTTCAATTATTTCATCCGATTTTAAATTGCTCAGAATTTTTCTAAATCTTCATGCAATCAAGCCCAGCACAAAACTGACGCTAAAACGGTCATTATAACTTGTGATTACTAAATTAGTAATTATTTAAGACCATTATTTTTTCTTATAACATTTATTAAGGTGTTAGATGACTTGGGAAAGGGGGCCGAAAAATAAATCTTGCCCAAGCCTACTCTGTCACGCCACTGTTAGCATTGATTTCTGGCTGCATATCACTTGAACAACAAGTTGTTTTTATAGTCGGTCAAGACTTTTAAGATAACCAATATCCATGAATATTTCACCTATTTCATATAGCTAGATTTTATGATCTTATAGAAGTTTAAATAGTGAAAATATTCCATTTAAATGAATTAGGGTTATCATGTTTTGCCTCAACCCCTTCATTTTACACACTGTGATTTTTCAGCCAGTTTCTAGACATACCTCACTAAAAACTCTCCTCATCTGATTTTATTTTAGATTTAATTCTCGGTGGCGTAGTTGGCTAACGCGCTTGTCGTGTTGAGCTCTACTGCTGAGGACGGGGAGATCGTGGTTCGAATCTCGGTCAGGTGAACTGGGGGTGGTTTTTCCTAAATGGTTTTCCACTCTCCCTCCACGCAAATGTGGGTTCCCTTCCTCTAATTCAATCTTCCCAATTCCTAATCCATTAGAGTAATTAGTACTTAAAGCGTATAGCCCGAATGGGTAGTAAGACGCTGTGCTAAATATTATTATTATATTTAAATTTAATTTCTGATATCCAAGTACTTGAAAGAAAGTAAAGGGGTGTGAAGCTTCAAAAAGACCTAACCCAAAAGAATATCATATTCGACTTTACTGTGAGGAAAAAAAATCTAGTTAGGAAAGCTAAAAAGCGTAATCAATAAAATATTGACAGCCGAAATAAAATACCCATTTGTGTTCAATTACCGCTGTTCTGAGCCGTTGTATTCACATAAAACTAGTATTTATATGTAAAATTAAGAACACTAGTTGAATTTATCTGATTAGAATGAAATATTACAAACATAAACAAACATAAAACTTTTTCTGAATGATTTTAGTGAGTAAAGTTAAATAAATAATCATATCATATAATAATTATGTTTTACGGCATAAAACAACTGACAAAAATATTTGATCTTTGATTTGATTTTGAAAATATTTCCTAAATTGGATACAGGTTTTTTTTGCACCGCGTTTTACTACATGTTCAGGCTATTAACACATGTATTAATTACAATAATGGGCTAGGGATGAGAGAGGTTGAATTTAGAGGAAGTGTAGCCACAGTTGTGTGTGTGTGTGTGTGTGTGTGTGTGGAGAGAGAGAGAGAGAGGGGGAAATCATTTAAGGAAAAATACGCTCAATACACCCGACATCCCACTCTCCATATCATCAGCAGTCCAGTCTATTGCGAGAGTGACACCTTAGACTATGCGGCCACCAAAGTGGATTTCAGGTTTTTTTAAATTAAAAATGCGGACTTTGTACACTTCTTAAAAGAGAATAAGATGATATTTAATATATTTTTGTCTAGTGATATATTATAGTACAATTTAAGTCCCTACTATTCTAGGTCTGATAGTACTTGCCACCATCTTGGCGGTGGTGGATATACGCCAGATGTACCGGCGCCACATGGATGGAGCTTGCCTCATGAGGCCAACCGTCATCTTCCCTCAGATCCAGAGAGTCCACACGGATGACAACATCAAGTCCTGTCTGATGTTCCTGTTCAACTATGGCTTCTACAAGTTCGGGGTCGAGGTAAACACGTCTTTCTCCGCGAGGGCTAGCTGTGACATTTCATGACACTCTTTAGAACAGTTCACGGCACTCTTTAGAACAGTTCACGACACTCCTTAGAGCAGTTCACGGCACTCCTTAGAGCAGTTCACAGCACTATTTAGAACAGATCACGTCACTCTTTAGAGCAGTTCACGTCACTCTTTAGAACAGTTCAAACACTCTTTAGAGCAGTTCATGGCACTCTTTAGAACAGTTCACGTCACTCTTTAGAACAGTTCAAACACTCTTTAGAGCAGTTCACGTCACTCTTTAGAACAGTTCACGACACTCCTTAGAACAGTTAAGACACTCCTTAGAACAGTTCAAACACTCTTTAGAGCAGTTCACGTCACTCTTTAGAAAAGTTCAAACACTCTTTAGAGCAGTTCACGTCACTCTTTAGAGCAGTTCACGTCACTCCTTAGAACAGTTCAGACACTCTTTAGAACAATTCAGACACTCCTTAGAACAGTTCACATCACTCCTTAGAACAGTTCAGACACTTTTTAGAACAATTCAGACACTCTTTAGAACATTTCATGACACACTTTAGAATATTTAATGACACTCCTTAGAACAGTTCACAACACTCCTTAGAACAGTTCACAACACTCTTTAGAACACTTCACAACACTCCTTAGAACAGTTCAGACACTCTTTAGAACAGTTCACAACACTCCTTAGAACAGTTCAGACACTCTTTAGAACAGTTCACAACACTCTTTAGAACAGTTCACGACACTCCTTACAACAGTTCATGACACTCCTTAGAACAGTTCATGACACTCCTTAGAACAGTTCACGACACTCCTTACAACAGTTCATGACACTCCTTAGAACAATTCACGACACTCCTTAGAACAATTAGTGTACACATGAAGAAATCCCTGACAAAATATTCATAAACATATGAATCAAATATGTTCTCTACATCTAAAATTTAACTTTGAGGGACTGTATTGTGAACCGTCTCACAAGTGTTGTTCCTCCAGGTGTCCCTGGTGATGACGGTGATCCTGATTGGATCTCGTATGGATGTGTACGCAGTGCTGTATGGTCTGTGGCTCTGTATTTTATTCGCTCTGAAGAGGGAGACAATCGCCCGAGTCTGGGGATTCTTCCAACTCTTCATAATAATAGTCATCCCCATACAGTATGCGATGGCTGTGGGACTTCCCCCCGGACTGTGTATAGGTGAGTTATAACTAGCTAGTTGGAGCACAGTTCCGACTGGCAGAGTGTGAGGACAGTTCCAACCAGCCGAGCTGGAGGACAGTTCCGACCGGCCGAGCCGGAGGACAGTTCCGACCGGCAGAGCCGTGAGGACAGTTCCGACCGGCAGAGTGTGAGGACAGTTCCAACCAGCCGAGCTGGAGCACAGTTCCGACTGGCAGAGTGTGAGGACATTTCCGACCGGCCGAGCTGGAGGACAGTTCCGACTGGCAGAGCCGTGAGGACAGTTCCGACTGGCAGAGCCGTGAGGACAGTTCCGACTGGCAGAGCCGTGAGGACAGTTTCGACTGGCAGAGCCGTGAGGACAGTTCCGACTGGCAGAGCCGGAGGACAGTTCCGACTGGCAGAGCCGGAGGACAGTTCCGACTGGCAGAGCCGGAGGACAGTTCCGACTGGCAGAGCCGGAGGACAGTTCCGACTGGCCGAGTGTATTGAAAAGTTATTATTTGGTATTTTACACTAAATATGATCATTTCTATGACTAACTATAGAAGTTATATCTGAATATTCTGGAAAGTATTGTTTTAAAGGTGCCATTGTATTTGTGAACCATCATGTTGTTGTTTTCCAGAGTACCCTTGGTATGAGACGGACCTGTTGCGTAGACTCCAGGAGTGGATGTACTTACCAGATCCTCTTCACTCCCCTCCCTCCTACAAACTTCTCTGTGAGTATTAGTCCATTTTGTATTGTGTGGGGTTATTTAGGTCATGAAGGGGGGAAGGTATACTGTATTTACCCTGTAAGGTAGCGAGCTTACCTCGCAAACACGAGACCCAACTTTCCCCGATGTGGAGGAAACTATATCTCATCTCGCAATGAACTTGGTGAGGTCGACAGATAGAACACAAGTAATGAACCAAACACAAATATCTTGGATAGCAAAATACAACAATACGTTTACCGGTTTTGGTGCCCACACGGTCTAAGGTGTCAAACTCGCAAAGAGGCTAGATTGCTGATGACAGGGAGATCTTAGTTCAATCCTGGTCGGGTGTAATGAGCGTGGTTTCCCTTAAATGGTTTTTCCACTTTCTTTCCACACAAATGTGGATACACTTCCTCTAAATTAGACCTCCCTCATCCCTATATTACTAGCGTAATTAGTACAGATGTGTATTAGCTGAATGGATAGTAAAACTCATTGCTGTAAAATATATATGTAGTATGGAAAAGAATAAATATAAATTTTTTATTTTACTGTGTGTGTGTGTGTGTGTGTGTGTATATATAGTTATTTTTAATGGCTTTACATTAAATTAATGAAATTAATATTGTCTAAGACACTTCACTTCAACATTTAAGTGGATCACTGGACTAGTTCAAAGTTCAGCTACTCCTCAAGGGGCACACTGCTCAGGAAAGTTTCTCCACCCCTGGTATAGATTATAAGATACAGTAGCGCCATAGCATAACCAGTCAAGGTAAAACTGAAACCTTTCAGAGTAAATGAAAGGGAAAGTTGTCTGTTGCCTTTTATTTGTGTCTTGTCTCCATTTCCCACACCTTTTTTGTGTGTTTAATATATTGTACATAAAAAATACAAGAGGTTTACCTTAAATAGAACTAGTATACATAATAAGTGGACGTTGGACCATGTAATGTCAGAGAGAACCTAGTGTCCAGGAACCCCAAGTGGAGCATCCCCTACAAGCTTCCACTGCACAGGAGGTCCAAGGTGCCTCTAACCCACCAGTATTTGTTCCAGGCGACTTCATCCTGCTGGCGTTTGTGTGTCGTCAGAGCGTAGTGTTCCGTATCGAGCGCAGGTACAGCAGCAGTCAGGACTATCCCGGGGGCAGCAACCGAGACATCACCAAAGAGTGTGAGGAGCCAGGGTTCATCAACCCTGTCCCTGATTTCATCACCTTCACCAGGTAACGTAGGGACGCGTCCTTCTACCGGCCTCTTGGTCGTAACTAGGGTCAAGTACGAGGAATAAACCTTTTAATATGTTGCTTGGTTTTGTAATTTACATTTGCAAGGAGTCCACCATCTTAGTTTTATGGTTTGTAAAGTGTACATGCTGCTCAAAGCGCGTGATAAGTTATTAGAAGTTTAAAACATATCAGTGACAATATCTGAAGTTATTAAATTGTTAGGTGACCTGGTGGTCTAGGGGGTAAGGTGTCGTACTTCTATGCTGGCGGCCAGGGTTCAATCCTCGGTCCCAGCACAGGTTTATCTGATTCCCAAACCCTTCCTTCACCTCTGACAAGACATCTTGTGAATGTGAGGAATGCCAGGCCTCCACCGTGGTTCGGATTGTAGGTCCTCCATTTCATCTCACAATCACCCTACCATTACACATTAGCGTAAGTGCGTATAACCCGAACGGGTAATAAGACGCGATAATAATAATATTAAATTGTTTACTGTGAAAATAACTTGATTAATCAAATTAAAAATAAATGTTTAGATTTGGGTCGAATCCATCATTTTATTAATTAGAATACTAAATCCCAAATCTTGAATCCTAATTTGAATCTTGGAAATAATTATTAACACAAGAATAAATATGAATAGAAATATAATAGAAAATATAAAAAGTAACTAAATGTTAACATTCTTCCCTGTAAACCATAGATACATTCAGTTAAGTGTTAAATTACTGGTCTGGGGTCTGGTTATTAAGTACCGTACATTCTATAATAATAATTTGGTTATGAACCCTCACTAAACAATATTAGAGCTCAAAATCAAATTTTACTTGGAAAGTTGGATAAAATCATTTTTTTTATGAATCCTCAAATCTCAAATATCTTCAGGAATTCAGGAATTTGAGGTTCCCAGCCCTATAAATATTACAAACGCTTGTTCAATCAAACATTTTCTTAGCATTCTCGGTGTATGTGTATTTATATAAATATGCACAATTTAATATATTTTCAAACATAAAACAATTTAACCAAAGATATCCTAAACCTCGTTTCAGATTTGAGAATATTTAATATATTTGATTTGATTGGCCTCAAATTTAAAAATCGAACTTTGTATAGCCATTATTTTTACAAGCTTCATTAGTGCAGATACTGGAATTCTCTCTTGATTCAAAGTCAAAGTTGATATATATTTAAAACGAAATTGAAGTTTTCTAAACTCGACCCACCCCGACTGTATATTTCTAAACTCGACCCACCCCGACTGTATATTTCTAAACTCGACCCACCCCGACTGTATATTTCTAAACTTGACCCACCCCGACTGTATATTTCTAAACTCGACACACCCCGACTGTATATTTCTAAACTCGACACACCCCGACTATATTTCTAAACTCGACACACCCCGACTGTATATTTCTAAACTCGACACACCCAGACTGTCTATTTCTAAACTCGACACACCCAAACTGTCTATTTCTAAACTCGACACACCCCGACTGTCTATTTCTAAACTCGACACACCCCGACTGTATATTTCTAGACTCGACACACCCCGACTGTCTATTTCTAAACTCGACACACCCTGACTGTCTATTTCTAAACTTGACACACCCCGACAGTCTATTTTCTAAACTCGACACACCCCGACTGTCTATTTCTAAACTCGACACACCCCGACTGTCTATTTCTAAACTCGACACACCCCGACTGTCTTTTTCTAAACTCGACACACCCCGACTGTCTAGCTCCGGAACTTGAACCCGGTGAGTTAGTCACCAGATGTCTGTTTAGATCGTGGCTGGACGTTGTGAAGCGTGTGGTGTTCCAAGTGTCCCTGTGGGTGACCCTGGGACTGGTGTTCCTTGCCGGCACCAACAGGGTCAACGTGTTCTCCCTGGGGTACCTGGTGGGGACCTTCGTCTTCCTGTGGCAGGGAGAGGAGATGTATCTTATCCCGGTCCAGGTCATCGTGCGCAGGTGGAACGTTCTGCTCGGGTGAGTTTCCATCGGGTGGTGTGACCGCACGTATCGTATTCCTCGCTTGGAGCCGTCAGTACCGGCTTAATGTGCAACATTAGTGGGTCGACAGTGAGGTCCTAACAACATGTTATTCCGTATTAAATATATGTTACAGTTATTAATTTATGTTTATTTATTGATTGCTTCATAACTGATGGTACTATAAAAAGTGAAGCGGTTATGGTAACTGTCACTATAAAATTACACCAATAATAAATTAAAATGTTACCAATATGGACAACAATAAAATGTATTTGTATTTTCTATAAGGCTCTTATTATAAAAATTGTACTGTATCTTCTGCCACACATTGTCACAATGTTGTGTTGGTGACATCTCACACCTCGTTACAATGCTATGTTTGTGACAGGTACAATGTCGGGGTGATCATGGTGAAGACAGCGCTGCAGATTGTCGGCTGTGTGTTCATCAAGGAGGCGCAGACTCACGCGTGCTGGGTCGTTCAACTGCTCGGCATCGGCTGCATCAAGAAGTTCGGGGACATCACCGCCAAACTGGGCATCGCAGGTTGTCTAACAGCTTACACTTTTGTTTTGTTCAGAGATGTCTACAACTTCTGTTTCTCCAGATTCCAATTTTTGAATCCATTATCAAATTGTTTGCCACTTTCTATGATTCTCAATTTTGATTCCTTGACATTTACAATTTCAGTGTTTTTATATACCTCAAACCTCACATTATTTATTTATAAACATACTGCAATGTATTTTCAGACAAAAACTAAAATATGTCAATATTAAAAAATAAACTAAACTAAGCAGTCATATGTGGTTTGTGCAAGCTCCCTCGAACACAGAGGTAATGTCGAGTAAATTTATTATTAGCTGGCATTAAGTGAATCTGCAAAAGGATTAATATTGGTCATAATGAAAAATTACCCAATTCTGAATATTGCCCTTTCATTTTGATGCCGGAACTTTTGCCCTCTGAGAATCGAGAGCTAAGAATTGGGTCATTAAAATGTCTTTATTTTCTTGATACAAGTAAGAATATCAAGTTTGACATGTTTATTTTTATTTTTGTAGATATAATTATGTCTGTGTTATATTTCTGGAGATAGAGGAATGTTACCTGGACATGTTCCAGCCCCCACCGAGTGCAACATCCCCAGGGACCATGTCGGACTCGCCTGGGATGGAGTATGCTTCGCTGCGCTCATCCTCATGAGGAGACTGTTCCGCAGTTACTACTTCATCAGACTGGTGGACGAGACCAAGGCCATGACAGTGTTGGCTTCAAGGTGAGCTCACGGCTCGATACGGCGAGACTCGGTGCCGTGTCGGCTCGGTGGGTGTCCTACACTCGTGTTATTGTCCCCCAGGGGTGCGGAGCTGATCGAGGAGTTGCGTCTCAGTCGCATCATGGAGCAACAAGAACAAGAGAGACAGATCCTGGAGAAGATAAAAATGAAGATGGAACGTATCAAGGCGACGCAGCAGAAGATACAGGGAGCTCTCTTCAAGGAGCCTGACAACCACTTTGTGGGTGAGACACGGCTCATTACTAGCACCGACCCTAGTTCAGGGAGCAATCTCTAACCTAGTTTTATTTGTTCAAACACTTGCCATTTTGTTTTGGTTATATCGTGTATACACTTAGACTTTGATGCTCAACCTCATATAATTATTGTGTTAACAGAGAGGAGAGTAATTGGCAAAACTGACAAACTCCTTTACATTTGGTGATTACTAACCGTCGTCAACATTTTTTTAACAACTTGTAACTTAAGTTTGTAATAAATTTGCTACCAAACCAAAATGGTTGTTAGTGGAAATCAACAATATAAATTCATCCATAAGCTCACGGGATAATGTGATGGCAAACTAAATGTTTAAGTCTTATCTGGTTAAATTGTCTCCTGTGAGGTCTGTGAATACTTCCTGGCCCAAGTGTTGAGCTTGTAGCATCTCTCTAGGAGGAGATAACACGTGCGATAAGGTGAGTGTCACTCTTGTACTAACCCCGTGTCGTGCGGGCCAGCCCCTCTAGCAGGGTCCCCCAGTCTCACCTCACCAACAGGGTTCCACACGCCGGTGGACGAGGAAGAGGAGGAAGAGGCCTGTAGCGAGCTCCCTCCACTCACACCTCGTGCGGGGTCCCTGCTGGCCCCCACACCAAGTTCCGCCCTAATGACCGTGTCGCTAGACGGTTACTTGGAGCCCCACCGCCTGTCGTTCGGATCACCACCCAACTCTGAGCTCCTCCCCCGGGCCCCGTCCCCGCCCGACGACAGCTTCCCCGTGTTCTCGCCGCCCCCGTATGGAGCCGTGATGGGACACGGAGCCGGGGCCGCCAGACGGCGCTCGTCCGGCATCGGGCCCCCTTGGCTTCCCTGCCTGGCGACACCTCGAGCGTCTCTGTGCCTGTCTTCGCCCAACTCGCATCACACGTGTAATGTGCTCCCTCTCTGACTGTCGTCACTGGGTGCTGGGCAAGGCGTCATCTCCCCTACTGGCCCTCATTCCCATCTAACAGGTCTAGTCTGAATCCAGGGGACTACTTCTCAAGTCTTATTTCTTGGGGGCCTTTACGAGGACAAGTTTAATTCCACTTTAATCCGATTGGCGGGTCTAAGGGCTGTTAGATGGAACTGACAGCCAATGGAAGAGCGTGTCCTCTTGACCAGCCATGTACAGCACTGCACAGCATGAGTCTGTCTTGACGAGCCGATACTCGCCACCCTGGCGAGGATATTGTGCAACTCTCGTCTTAGATTATCTGGTTCCAGGGGTGTGCGAAGGTCATCTTTAAATGCAAAACAAAAGTTGGAACATGAAGAAAGGTCATAGTATTTGTTATTGTTACATAACATATTTACTCTTAAAGTGTCCATTAAGGCATTTGGCTAAAGAGAAAGGCTTGGGGGAAAAAATCAAAGCAACATTTTTTATTATTATATGCTGACATATTTGAGATTATCTGCTCACAACCTCACATTATATATGTCATTAGTTTAATAGCTGTTATAAAAATGAGTATATGTTGTAATACGTCATATTTAGGTAAATCCTTCAAATATTTTCAAAACTCATATAAATATCCCTTAACACACACCTTTGAATAGCAGAGTCTTCTCTTTACAGACAGTTTTAAAAGTTCCCTGGCAGAATAAAAATAGATCTTACAATGAAAGGACCTCCCAACAATGGACTCTCTCGAGAACTAACACGGACATAGTCATAGACACATAACATTCTCTAAACAGGGGCCAAAACTGAAAGCACCCGTCCATTACAGTATTTTATTGTAGGAATGCAAGTATCTTGCAGGAAGTATGAGCAGTCTTGCTTTCCCCCTGTAGTGAACGTTTCTAAAACTGTCTACTTGACTGGGGTACTTAAAGGTCGTACCTCCCTCCCCTTCCGAGTCATCAGCGGGGGTTGTGAACACACTAACAGGGTGTTTGCAAACTTGTACACTAGACTGCATGTATGGTTTGCTTGGATCAAAGTTAATACAAAATCCCTCAACACTTACATCCGGAAAACTATTCCAATACCATTATATTGTGTTCAAAGTTTCGATGTAGAGCAAAGCTGTTCAAGCATGCGTGTACAACAGGTTGCATAGGGGTTAGGCGCGTGGCGCTACACACCCCGACATCTTAGAACACGGCAGCAGAATACAATCAACACACCAGTCCATCTAGAAATGGGAATATGTTCTGAGGGCCATCATTAACGGTCCTACGTCACAGAAAGTGCTTGCCGTTATTACATGTGCAGTGCTGCGCGCCTAACTCCTATGCAACCTGTTGTATGCACATGCTTGACAGCTTTGCTCTCCCAGCGCTGTACGACGAAACTTTGAACATAATTTTATAGTATTAGCATAGTCTTCTGGATGTAAGTGTTTGGGGATTTTGTATTTCTTTTGGTTCAAACAGGCTATTTGTATGGTTTGGGCTACGAGTTTTCAAACACTCTGTATAGGTCTAGAGTATATAAAGTGCAGCAGAAGGGAGCGCAAGTATTTTTAAAGTTTTTATAGAATTGAAATCTCGTGGCCAAAATAAATCAAATATTTCTCCAGTGGCAACATAGAGATTAGTTTTCTGCATATGCCAATATCAACAGATCTTGAATATCTGTCGAGGGTGTCCAAGAGTTTTGTCAAAACTTTTTAAATAAAGAGAATTTTCGACAAAATTCCAGGACACCCTTGACAGATATTCAAGCTCTGTTGATATTGGCATATGCAGAAAACTAAGCTCTATGTTGCTACTGGAGAAATATTTGATTTATTTTGGCCACGAGATTTCAATTCTATAAAAATTGTAAAAATACTTGCGCTCCCTTCGACTGCATCTTAAGGTTTACTCTCAATATTTGCTTTATTTGTCTATTGTTCTGTGTACTCTAATCTGTACAGTAAGCCACGAACAGTATTTATTCAATTATCATAATTATTATCCTGCACATTGCAGTAATTAGATTATTGTAGCTAACATAAAAAGTATATCTAAGTTTAAGCACAATGATATTCACCCCTGTGGTGTTGTGGTCAGTGCGTCCCAGGTTTGGTTCTCACCAGGTACCTTGGATATTTTTCCTGAAAGAAGAACTACCCCAACAGTCACCAGGGTTTGGTTAGTTAGGTTAAGTTAGGTTAAGTTTCCACTGGTTCCACACCCTCATACTCACTATCACCATAATCTCATCGGGACATGGAAAGAGCCTCCACGGAAAGAATGTATGATTAATACATTTTCGTCCCCTGGGAAATGGTACATTTGTACTGGCTAATCTTCCCACTACTAGGCTACGATTGATGTAGTCGAGTCACGCCATCTTATTATATAGCACTTTTTCCCAAATAATGGACAACTTTTAGTAACACTTTTTTTAATTCTGGAAGGTGTCTTAAATTAAGAGATTTCCCAGTATATTGGATCTTTGTACTTTGTTTGAAATGTTTTGAAGAAGTGAAGGTTATTACAGTGTGTCGAGGTGTCATACGTGAGGTTAAGAAGATTTGGACCTCTAATTCGACATTTTGAACCTTCGCACACTCCTGTTGGGTTTTTATCGATTCATTTAATTGTAGCTGCCAAGCTATCTTAAGACTCTCAATATTTTGTTTGTAAATAACTTTCTTCCTTCGAATTTTGTCAGCATTAGATAAATAAAAATTCTATTTTATTGTTAATTTTAATTATTCATATTTTTATTTTATCATTAACTTATATGTTTGTAGTTGTCTATTGTTTGTATGTGGTATTAAGAATATTATTTCAACGTGTGAACAAAGGGCAGTAGATTATGGTGATCGGTTTTTGCCGCTGTGAGACTGAATGTTCCAAGTAATGTACACGATAATGACCGCCCCTGTGGGGGTTGTGTCTTGTGTGGGGCCCAAGTAGGGTGAAAGTTTGTACTAATGATGTTCTTGTGTCCCCGTGTGTAGAGGGCGACGACTTCAGACCACCCCAGTACAGACGGAAAATTTACACTCGTGGTAAATTACAGTTTTACAGTATTGGTGCTTGGGTCCCCTCTTGGTGGCAGATAACAATTGCTTTGATTATGTGGTAGTCCTGCCACCAACTAACTAATGTACTAATGTACTACCAACTTATGTAGTAAGTCCGACTATTATCGTCAAGAGTGAAGCAAGACGAAACATGCCTTACCCGCCAATAAGACCTCTCTACTCACTTCCATACACAAGACATGTCTTAGCCGCCAATAAGGCCTCTCTACCCACTTCCATACCCAAGACATGTCATTCCTAGTGTGTCTCATCCAAGTACATAGGATAAGGAGAGTGAATTGTGAGGAAACGCAAATGTTCGCCTGCAGAGAGCAGCAATACAACTAGTGAGAGTGTCCCAGGTGCCGACAACCCCGGTTGTTTTAACGGCCTCCAAACCAATAGCACAAATAAATTGACCGCATCGGTGAAAAGGTGGGCTAGATGTCAAGCTCGTGGTTCTAGTGTGGTGTTGACAAGAGGGATCCAAGGTTAGAATCCCAGCGAGTGACCTGAAAGTTGTTTTTTCCTAAAACTGGTTTACTCTTCCTTCATGCAAATGCGGGTACAAAAGTTGATTGTTTTGACTAAGAGAGAGGTGCGTGCTAGCGCTATCAACACGGATCACGAGATATGATTTATCTCTTGTCTCTATTAGTGAATAGTTGTGCCTTTCCTCAAAAATTCACCCTCTTCATCTTGTGTCATTAGTTTTAGTCGTGGATGGCCGGCAGGGCTCTGGTTCGGGTGTGTAAGTTTGTACTAAACATGTTTTGTTTGTTTGTTTGTTAATATCTGTGTGCTTTATTTGGTAGCTTACTAATCCTCCTGTAAATACACCTCCCGCAGACATCCCTTGGCCACCCTCCACGGGGGTTCAGGCTAGGGGACATGTCTCGAATCTTGGAAACCACAGAGACAATTGTAAAGATAATTTAAAACAAATGTATTGTTTAGTTACAACTTGTTGTTCATGTAGTGTCGTTAAGATCAACAAACAACATTTTCTAGTTCCTGTCTGTTGTCTGCTCATGTCCTGTGCATCCCCCATGTGTACATATTGTTAGTTTTAGTCAGGAATTGTTGGAAAATAGTCTGCTATTAGATAGTAAGATGGTCAGTTTTCTGAACTTGTGGTACTTTAAACACTGATAATATATTCTGTGTCTTAAGTTTGTAGAGCTGCTCCCCCCCC